>JAVDBV010061477.1:0-10574 GCA_032619315.1 Piper longum
GATATGGAAGGTGTGAGGGCGTAAGCGTTGTATGTATGTATGTATGATTATGATTATGAGCCGTGCATGCGAGCCGACATTTGTTAAGTATGTTTGCTTACTGCCCGGTGTGAGGCAATTCTTGAAGTTTCATATGTTTTCGTGGGCAATGGAATACCCATTTGCCAGATTGTATTAGTTATATTTCGGACCAGTAACATTCGTTACTGACGTTTTTTATATAATATATGTAGGTCTGCAAATCTTGAGTCGACTCTGGTGGAAGGACAGATAAACGCTACACACACTTGAGCTCAACGCAGTATTTACTTTCTTACATTTATTTATATTTATTGTTTTTTATAAATAATTGACAATGTCTTCCATTCTCATGACACCAAGAGGGTTACTTCGATCTATTTTATGGATCGAGTCTCACTGACTAATAATATTAAACATGTCTCGACTCGATCGTAACATTTCTGATTCGGTTCTTAAGTGAACCGAAATCGGGGTGTTACAGCAAAGATCATCTTAGTTAGGGCTTGAATCCCTCTTTTTGTTTTTTCCTGTGGCTAGTTCGGGAAACTTTTCTAGAACGATCAACTGCAAAATGAGTGAGTAAATGCTCATTGAACATCACTTAACACTATCCACATCATTTTCAGCTGCTGAACCAGCAACCAAAAGTTTGCCAAAGAATCCTTTCAAACTTTACAAATCTATGAGAGCTTTTGAACTCCTTGATTAGTTTCTAAAGTTTCTACTGAAGATCCACTTAGATAGCCGTATGCACAACTGAATGCTTGCCAAACTCTTATGCTTTAATTCTTCAACTTATAACCATTGTCTTCGGTGCCAAACCCTTGACCAAAGGGTAACCGAAGTCTATTTCTACACATCTTCTCACAAAGCTTCAGGGGTTCGATTGTTGAACGTATGACTGAAGGTAAGACGAAGGATGAAACTTCATGTTCCTTAGTTTGCACCTCCTTGCTTCATTTGCCGAAGTCATAACCAAACACTTGCTGACTTCTCCATGACTTCAACACTTCAAATGCATTTTGAGTTCATATTTCTCCAAGTTGGTTACTTGCTTTTTCTTGATCAACCTACGAGAGTTTAGAGTGTTGTCACATCAAAACAAGGTTCATCATTCTCTCCCTTTTTGATGATGGCAATTTCTATATGTTGAGAACTCTAAGTTGTTAGTGTCAATCTTCATGAAGCAATTGTTTGAGCTTACCTTGATAATCTTCATATTTAAGGTCTTTAAGCTCTTTTTTTTTAGTCTTTGTATCTTCATTGCTCTTCCCTACAGAAGAGTAGGTCCAAAATAATGCATGATGTAATGATGGATTGTTATACTCATGATGCTCATGTCATGCAACCTACAGCTAACTAGAAATTGAAAACACTAAGTGGGTTAGTCATTCTCATTAATTTCACAAAAGATACAAGTTTAGTCCAATAGATAACTACACACATCCACTCCCCCTAGACTTAAGCCCTACAACATATATCACTCTCCCCTTTTGTCATCTCAAAAAACAATTTTAAATCATGAAAAGGAGAAGTACAAGAAAATGATGAACTCATCTTTCAAGAGGGTTGGGTATAATGCCAAGTCATTCCTAAGTTTTGCATACCTTTCCTCTCCAAGGGGTTTTGTGAAGATGTTTCCAAGGTTGTCCATGGGTATGTTTTGGATGTCTATATCTCCTTCTTGGACATGCTCTCTAATGAAGTGATATTTAACTTCAATGTGTTTGGTTCTAGAGTGAAGTACGAGGGTTTTGTTGATACTAACTGCACTTGTACTATCACAATAGAGAGGTGACTCGTTCATATCCAATCCATAGCCTTTGAGAGTATGTTGCATCCAAAGTATTTGAGCACATCCATATCCAACCGAAATGTACTCTGCTTGGGTGGTGGAGAGGGTAATGGAGCTTTGTTTCTTACACATCCATGAAACAAAACAAGATCCAAGGAAGAAACAAGCTCCACTAGTACTATTCCTATCACTCTTTGATATGGAAAAGTTTGAGTTGGTATAGGCACTTAGATCAAAGTGTGATTGCATAGAGTATCACAAGCCATATTTGGTAGTATGCTTGACATACTTGATGATCTTCTTCAGGGCCTTCAGCTGAGACTCCATGGGATTAGCTTGGAACCTAGCATGGAGTCATACACTAAGCATTATGTTGGACCTACATGTGATGAGGTAAAGGAGGCTTCCAATCATGCTTCTATAGACCTTTGATCTACTTGATTTCCATCTTCATCCTTGTCAAGCTTGCAAGTAGTGCTCATGGGTATATTGGAGTCCTTTGCACTTCCAATTCAAACTTTTTGATGAGTTCCAATGTATACTTGGATTGGTTGATGAAGATCCCTTCCTTCGTTTGCTTGATTTGAAGTCCTAAGAAGAAGTTTAATTCACCTATCATATTATTTCAAACTCCTTGCTCATGAGATATGTGAATTATTTACAAAGTTTAGTATCTTTGGATCCAAAAATAATGTCATCCACAAAGATTTGTACCACCAAAAGTTTGTCTTTTGATTCCTTGGTGAACAAAGTGGCATCATCCTTCCACTGGAGAATCCTTGGGAGATGTGAAACTTGCTAATGCCCAAGCTCTTAGTACTTGCTTGAGACCATACAAGGCTTTCCTGAGCTTGTCGACATGGTTAGACTCTTTTGGATCTTTAATGCTCGGAGGTTACTTCACATAGACTTCTTCCTTGATGTATCTATTCAAGAATATACTTTTGACATCCATTTGTTGTAAGATGAAGTTGTGGTAGCAAGCGAAGGCAAGCAACATCCAGATGGACTCAAGCCTAGTCATGGGAGCAAATGTTTTTTCGTGGTCTATCCCCTCCTCTTGGCTATATCCTTGTGCAACTAGACTTGCTTTATTCTTGATAATGCCCCTATGTTCATCCGACTTATCCTTGAAGATCCATTTGGGGTCAATGATGTGATAATTTTGAAGAGGTAAAACAACTTCATTACTCTTGAATTGGTTGAGCTCTTCTTGCATGACAAACATTCATCTTTCATCCTTTTCGGTTTGCATGAAGTTCTTTGGCTCAACCTGGGATAGGAAGGCTCAATGCGAGTTTAGAACATTAAATCTATACCTTGTTTGAACACCTTGGAGGGGTGATCCAATCATCAACTCCTTTGGGAGAATTTAACATTTAGGTGCATTAGAATGAAAAATTTAAGGGATTTTTCCATGATAGAGTTCATAATCAGTTTTACCAAGCTTCTATTGTATTTGTAGCATGTGGTGTTGATAGCCTCTTACCAAAATTTGTGAGGGAGCTCTTGGTCATTGAGGACAGTCTTAGTTATCCCCACAAGTGACCTATTCCTTCTTTTTATTTTGTTGATGGGCATTTGGTGCCGATAGTTAAAGCCTTTGATACCTCTCGTTTGTCACCTTAGGTCTTGATCTCCTTTTGCACCATGGAACACTTCACCAAAGACATTTCCTCTTTTGTTGAACCTTGTGTAAAGATCTCTCGAATGTTGAAGAGTGGTGTCTAATTTTGTTTGGACCTCTCCTTTGCTTGTTGACACCCTTTCTTTCTTCCTTCTTTATCTTTGTTGCTTGTGAGATCTTTAAATCATTTTATTGGTACTTGGTGATGATCTTTTCTTTTATTCTCTTGAAAACACTAGCTCTTAGACATGTTGATTTTTCCATTTCGATTTTGCCCTTCTTCTCCTTAGGCTTCCATCTACATACTCCATTGACAATAACCTCCTTTATTTTGCATATTATAAAGATATATCCTATTTTACCCTAAGAATGACAAGATAGAGATGTAAAGGTAGATAGATGGTTGAGCATACGACATTCTCTTGAGTGAGGAACCCGACTTTGTTAATTTAGCCAATTAAAGAACCATGAGGGATTGGTCCACACTCATGAGTAAGTCCTCTTTCTCTTTGAGAAATTTTGTGTTTTCCGCTTTTTCCCTTGCTATTTCTCCCTTCAAGCTTATGTTGATTTTCCTCTCTTCTTAGAGAAATGCCACTTCATTTTCTATAAATGCCACTCTTTGCTTTGGCACCTTTTTCTCCAAAGTCACATTTTTTGATAGTTTTCTTGCGCTCTACATTCCTCTTGACCATTTTAATTGATTTTTCCTATAAAACTTCAAAGGTCATTTAAAGCTCTATTTTGGTAATGCTTGAAGGTGAGTTGTCCATCTTGTCCCAACGAGGCTTTGATACTAATTGAAGGCGAACTAATGCGAATGAGTTAGCTACAAGCACTTACCTAAAATCATAAGATCTGTACAAACTTTAGGGCCTTTTAAAGATCACAAAATTGGATGATATTACAGAAATGATTTTAAGCACAAGTAATCAATAAGCAAATAGGCACATTAATGAATGGGCAAGACAAGTAGTCAAATAGAACTCAAATGATAAAGTGTATGTGCAGTGTGTAAGGCACAACAAGTTCTATTTCAAATTGCTATTTGTGTTGGTGAACAAGTCAAACCATACAAGTAGAGAAGTCACTTAGAACTTGAAAGTACTTAACTCCCAATAGTGATTAAGTCAAACATAAAGGAACTAAACAACTGTGCAAACAAGTAAGAGGCAAAGGGAGTGAGCATAAACAAATTTTTCAAGTGGTTCTCAACTAGTAGATCCTTTCTTCTAGCTCACTAAGTCTTCTGGTGGGTAGGTCTTTGTAGCTCCATTACACAAACAATTTTTAACCTTACAAGCAACCAAGCTCAGACTCCTTCTCAAGCACCCCTCAAAGTGCCAAGTAAGCTTGCACTCTAAACACATTTAGAGCCTCCAACAAGCCTTCCTTCATAAACACCCAGTGCTAACGATCCTAGCTTACCAAAGCTCCAAACACCTTTAACCCTTTCCAACCTTGGATGCTATACACCTTCTCCAAGCACTTTCTTTCCCAAACACCTTCTCCAAACAAGATGCTTCACACACACACACACTCCCACACATGAGAGTTTACAACATCTCAAACTTTCTTGAGCAACCTCACAACAACAATAACTCTCATTGGTTACAACCTAGGAATACAAGCTAAAAGATCATCCCAGTCAAACACAAGCTTGAGCTTCATAATTCACACCAAGAGAGTGTAAAGATCACAATAATAGAAAGAGGTGTTTAAAATACACTCTCTAAGGCCCTATTTATAGGCTTTCATAGCTTCTCAAAGAATAGTAGCCATTGGAATTTGAATCCCCCCTTTTTTCTTTTTCCAATGGCTAGTTTTGACAACTTTTCAGAATGATCGGATGTCAAATGGTTGACCAAATGCTGACCGAACGTTCACTTAACATTAGCCATGTCAGCTTCAGCTATTGAACCCATAACTAAATGTCTTCAGAAGTATCTTTTCAAACTTCACCAATCTCCTCTGAGCTTCCAAGCTCATCGATCGATTTTTGAAGTTTCTATACAAGATCCACTTCAGTGCCCAAACGTGTGACCAAACCTTGCCGAACTTTGATGCTTTAACTCTTTAACTTCTAACTAGGGTTGTAAATGAGCTGAACTGAGCCGAGAAGGGGTGTGCTTAAATTTGTCTTGATATAAAACGAGCTGAGCCGAACTTTAATATAAACGAGCCGAGCCGAGCACACGTTTGTGCTTCGTTTGTACTTGACTGATATAGGATCAAAATTTTCTTTCTAACATTATATAAGTTCAATATGACCTCAAGAGTTTTTACGAGCCGAGTCGAGCCGAATATTTTTTTGAGTTTGAACATATCGAGTTCGAGTTTCAAGCCAAGCCAAGCCGAACACTCCTTAGCTCAAGCTCCGTTCGTTGTTCAACAAGCTTATCCATTTCGAGCCGAGTATTTTTTCAAGCATAAAATTAACGAACACGAGCCGAGCCGAACGCAAAAAGCTCGCGAGAAGGCTTGGCTCATTTACACCCCTACTTCTGACCATTGTCTTCAATTGTCAAACCCTTGTCCAAAGAGTAATCGAAATCTATTTATGCACAACTTCTCACAAAGCTTTAGGTGTTCGGTTGTCAAACGCATTACCAAAGGTCAGCCAAAGATTGAAACTCTATTTTCCTTCATCAACACCTCCTTGTTCGATTGTTAAAGTCCTAACCAAAAGCCTGCAAAAGTCTCCATGACTTCAACACTTCAAATGAGTTGATTTTTTTCCAAGTTGGTTGCTTGCTTTTACTTGCTTAAACTTAGAGAGTTTAGAGTGTTGTCATATCAAAACAAGGTTCAACAACCACTCCTTTGGGCTTTGAAGGCTATTGCATTCATGACAAATGTTGTAAAATACGGTACTGGTAAACTCTATTCCTCTCCGAGTGTGAGAATGATGCATCAAAGTTGCAATCGAATTCCCCACTGGCAATGACAAGAGGGCACCTCAATAAGTAAAGCCCAAGGATTACACTTGAATTCTCCATAGGTGCATCCTAACAACTCCCATCCCTCATATACCAACAAAAAAGAAATTTAAATAATAGGTTTGTTAGGGAATAATAATAATAGTAGGCCTCCGAAAACAAGACAATGTGCAGTGGATCTTTTATGTTTTGAAAATAATTCAAGGGATATTATCCTCAAGGTTATTAAAAACAACGATTAAATAGCATGAAGGGTTTTCCGAAAAATGTCCCCCCTCAACTCGTCTTACAATAAAAATAACGCACATGGTATCCAAGCTCTAAGAAATCTACTGGCGAGCTCAAACCACAAGACTTACAAATGAACCTAACTTAACAACTAAACGAAGGGTCTATATAATACATGCGTGGAAATGCAAGATAAGTCATTTGATTAATTTGACACAGAAAATGAGATTACATTCAATTATAAATAAATAACCAAAACATGAACAAAAAATTAAGGTGCACCAATATACTCATCTTAGGTATCTAATTATGAAAAAATATTAAATAATATTTTGGTGCGCAATTTCCAAAATTACCATAGATAACACGAGTCAAATCATTAAAATAATCGTATATAATTAATTTAAATAAAAAATATGTGATTTTAACCAAAAATATTCGTTTATGTTCACAGTCATGGGAAAAATATTATAAAAATAAAATCCGAAATTTCCAAGTTGATATTAATTAAATATCGATAAAATAATGCTTATTTAATTAATATTAAATAAAAAATGAATGAATACCAAAATTATACCAAAAATATAACTTTTTGATGCCTAACATGATAAAAATATAGTAAAATATTTTTTATAATTATCTGAAATTAACGAAATAAAAAAAATCATTTAAAGTGTATAAAAATAACTTACTTCATTAATATAAAATAAATCAGTATAGAGAAAATATGCAAATATTATAACAAGATGTATGAAAAACAAGAAATCAAACGGTGCAAAAGTTACCAAATTCGAAGTTAAAATGGCAAGGATAATATGGATAAGGTCCCCATTGCCAGAATTTTAATCTGGGTTGAAGTTTCAAAAATTTTGCAAGTGGTGAACGAGATGAAGAATACACACCCCCCCCCTAAAAACAATGCAAACCCGGGGACGAAGGTGGTTGGCCGGAAAAAAAGTAAAGAAAGGTGGCGGCTTCACATTTTTCGGTGACCTATCTCATGCTATAGGGGACAACACCAGTGACCAAACGAAGGAGACATGAAGTTATAAAGATAGGGTTTTACCAGGTAAGATGAAGGGATGCAATTTCAATTAACATGCGTGTTGGCACAATCCCCAAACATGTAGTCATCCGTTAGTACTGTCAATTGACATGGCAATGCACGTGGTATTTACGTGACATCTCATGCATGTTATACCTCATTGGAAAGCTCTCAACGATGAGAACAACTTTTGGAATCGACTCGGCACCAAAATAAGATTGAAAATGTAAATCAAGGCGTATAGTCAAATTGGCCAAACCACTCAAAAAAGTCAAAATTTACAAACTAACACGAATATTTAGGTTATATCAAACTAATATATTTGGAATTTTCTTAACATTAAAGGCATACTCAAAAACCCAATACAGCACAATAACCCGTGAATACAAAGCAAAATCGCAACCAATTGGCAACCACATATGCTAGAACCATCAAAACCAATAACACCAACTTTTACCAAAGATATAAACCGAAACCAAACCAACCCTAACCATAATCCAAATCAAATGGGACTAACCAAAAAATAAATAAACTCTTGAGCTAGATAGCTTGAGTTTGCATAGTCATATAATATTAGAGATATTTAAGAGCATTTATTATAAGTTTAGAAATAAGATATAAAAAAATTAAACAAATAAACAATTAAAATAAATTTTAAAATTAGGAAATATTTTTTATAATATATATGATTATTATACTATACAAAGTAAGACCCACTAAAAATATTAAAACGCTTGAGTTTTTTGCATTGTGACTGATTTTGGCCTTAAAATAGATTTATACCCCTACTTACTTAATTTTAAATTATTATTAGTTATCATCAGAAAACATTGGAGTATAATTCTACTTAATTTGAAAATTCTAAAATATTGGTAAATTTTAACATTTTATTATAATCATATCACTCAAATTAAAGCTTGTCATTTAATAATATATACTTAATTTAGAATATTTGTAAAATTTAGGATTTTTATTTATTATTTATATTAAGAAAAACTAAAAATAAAATTCTATCTAAAGTAAAATTGTAAAACCCGTGATTCGAATCACGGTTTTATAGTTGTTAGCCAATCGGTTTAGTCGTCGGTTCGAGTTGAGTGTATTTCAGAACACGTGTACTGAGCCGATGCCGGTCACGTGTATGAGGTATGAGGGGTCATGTGTACCCGAATATGTGATGATAACGTCATGAATGGGCATAGAATGAGTTATCAGAATATATGAGAGTATACAGTTGATGATTTTAGATTTCTTTATTTTGTGACCGAGAAATAGTTTTAGGCTATTTACCGCGTCAAGATGCATTATGGGATAGTTTGGGTGGGTTATTAGTTATAGATCATGTCATTTGGATGTAGTGATGGTTGTTTTATTTTATGGGATTTTTCTTGATTTTTCTAGATTTTTTTTAATATTTATTACGAGTTAGTTATTATTTTGACTCGAGTCGGAATCAAGTCAATAATTATTTACGAGATTGCCACTGAGGTATAATACCTCTTCCCCGACACTCTCCCTCACCCAAACCCTCGCCGCTGTCCACTGCCTCTGTCGGCTCCGCCCAGTGCCGGCTGGCCGTCGAGCAACGCCGCCCCGCCCCACCACGACGTCGCCATGCTACCTTGACCGGCACCGGCCACAATCGGGCCACCGCGACGCCGAAATCGGGTGCGACGCCGCCACTGCTTCCACACACTATTCGCCACCGACCGGGCCGTGCCACCGCCGCCGTGACATCGACGACCACCCTCACCACCTCACCGACGTTTCCCCCCTACCCAAAGCTAACGATGAGGCTGGCCGTGGGCCCGATTGGAGCGACCCACCGTGCCGGCCAGCATTGGTGTCGCCACCGATAGCCATCGCCGTCGCGGCCGGCTGTGTTGTCGCCACCATTGGGTCGGGCTCATCGAGGCGGTGCCGACCCTTACCCCTGATTGCCCCACCGGAAAACCACCGGTAGTGGTCGGAAAACCGCTGAACTCGCCGAAAAACCGCTGGAGTTTGACGGAATACCGGATTCGCCGGATCTTCTGCAAAGTTCACCCAGTCGAACCCGATTGAACTTTGGATGCCGTCGAGCGCCGAATTTGAGGTTTGAGATGCACATATGCCGAAACCCTAACCGTCGCCGATTGTCGACGATGCAAGGTATAATTACCTCTAATTTGATTATCTAAAGTTAGTGAGTGCTAGCACAACATGATAGGATTAATTAATTGATGTTGATATGATTAGGCTCTAATTACGAATGAGATGATAAGTGATAGAGTTTGAAGAATTGTGAATGAAGATTAAGTGATCTAACGAAGTAAATTTAGCTGAGCATGATGAGTGACTACAATGTAAATTAGAAATGCATAATAAAATTGGTACGAATGGGATAGTTAGAATTATTCTACATTATGATTATTTGATTGTTATGGATGTTTGATTGCGTTGTGTGTAATGATCATGTCGAGGTTATGCATCATATAGTTAGCGGCGTTAGTATTTGGTCTGATGTGTGGGTACGGAGTAGGTGCTCGCCGCCTAGGCGCGATGTCACGCTTGGAGCTTCTACCAGGTCCGTTTAGGACTCGTCTCTGATTTACGCTTTATTCCATCGCATTTTGGTTTTCTACTTGCACGACGAGTTAAGTGACATTTTATTGGATCCCATTTATCTCGGGCCATTTAGCCGATCACATTTTCGGATTAATAACCCTCAAGGATGAGATCCCTCGAGTATGTTTTTGAAAACAAGATCCACCACAAGTTGCCTTCAGGCCTATTATATTAAATTCCCTACCCAGGCCTAATATATAGTTTTCGTGTTTTCAGTGAGAGGTGGAAAGAGGGAGGCAGCCATGGCTTCAGACAAGGCATGTGTTCGTCTTCGGGTTGATGTTGGGGAGGACCCATTTCATCCCGAGGGAT
>JAVDBV010061490.1:0-12102 GCA_032619315.1 Piper longum
CAAGAATAATTCTAAATCGTAATAAATCTTAAAAAAATCTAGAAAAATTGGGAAAAATCCCGTAAAATAAAATAAACACTACAACATCAAAATGACATGCTCTATAGCTAATAACCCACCATAATTACCCAATAACGTGTCCTAATGCGTTAATCGGCCTAAAACTATTTCTACGATCAAATTAATAAAAGAAAAATTATTGCATACTTTCATATATTCTGATAACTCATCTTACAACATCTTTTCAACGTTATCATCATATATTCAAGTATACGTGACTCTCATCGCTCATAACTCATGCCGGTCTCGACTCAGCGTGCGGTCTATGAACTGACTCGACTCAAACCAACGATTGAACCGACTGGTTCGCTGTAATAAAACCTTGACTCGAGTCACGGGTTTTACAACTTTTGTCTATATTAATTTTGAATAATAAGACTCACTAAATTACTCTAGATAAAAAAGTTTAACTTGTATAAGCTGTAAGACATGTGTATATTTATACAATTTTTAATGGAAGCCGTTAATTGCGTGAATGAACGAGATTTTCAACGCCCCTATGGCCTATCTCACATCTTGAATGACCTGATGTTAAAAACAAGTATAGTTTTCTATAAAGTCGTTGAAGATGACGCCAAGGAAACACGAAGTTTGTAGTACCCCTTGGAAAAAATGCTAGTACCCCTTGGAAAAGAAAAAAAGGGTTAACCACGCTAGAACAAACTATTATTCCAATCTTTTATATACGACCAGGACAACACTAAACCTGTACGTAAGTGACAAATAAGTCGACCTCTGGCTTTGAATATAAATGGCTGCATGGAAAAAAAAAGTGTAATGGTTCATGCATTAGAGATCGACGACAGATCATAGACTGGTCGTAGAAGTCGTAATTGGCTGCTATTTAAAACCTCAAAAATTGATTTTTTTTTTTTTGGCAAGAGCATATGATATTGCTCCTAGAATTGTTTCTGTTTCATGATGTAACTATCTCTACAGAAAAACTTGTAACTATAACCTGCCCCTCGCCACTTGCCCACCGCACACACAGACCTCGACACTAGCAAATAGCAATCCCCTCCCATAAAAACTCAACAAGATTCACCTCGTTCAAACTCCATTACAACAAGTTGTAAACACGCACATACTAGTATTTAGCTTCTTCGTCTCCAATTAACGAGCAGAGAATTGTGTAGTGGACATGGTGGCATTGGAGACCGAAGAGGGACTGGACCTCGCCTCATCAACCGGCCTTGTTCCGTCAATGAACATAGGCCTGCTCGGCTCCTGCGCCGTCTCAACTCTGCTCACAAGCATGACCACCACCTGGGACATGCTGGGCCTCGCCGCCACCGATGCCTGGGTGCACATTAGCGCCACCTCGAGCACCTTCTTCACTTCCGCCGGATCGTACTCGCTCCTGTCCAGCCCCGGGTCGACCAGCTCGATCAATCTATCCTCCTCGTATAGATTCCAGGCCTGGTGATTCAAACATTTGTGTATTAGAGTTGACTACCTCAATGTTCAATGTGAGCCTAAACCTGGCAACTTTGCATTTGTGAGTACTGCATTGAGTGAATCAAGAGTAGTTACCCATTCGAGAAGGTATTGGTTGGCAGCTTCGGCTTTGATATCCACACTCTTTCGGCCAGTGACAATCTCCAACACCACCACGCCGAAGCTGTACATGTCTACCTTCTCCGAGAGCTGGCCATGGATTGCATACTCTGGCGCAGTGTAGCCCCTGTTCAATCATTCATAGATTAGAATGAGCTAGCTTGTTTTGTAAATGGAAGAGCTATTTGTTGATTCCAACGTACAAAGTTCCAGCAAAATTTGTGCTGAGATGGCTCTGGTCCTCGGGGAGAAGACGGGCCAATCCGAAGTCTGCAATCTTTGCTTGGAAACAATCATCTAGAAGTATGTTGCTGGATTTGATGTCTCTGTGAATGATGCAGGCATGGAACTCTTCGTGTAGATAGGTCAGTCCCCGCGCCATGCCCAAAATTATGTCGAACCTTTGTTTCCAGTTCAGAGTCCCCTGACTATCACCTGCCCAGAATGATGAAGTTCAATTGCAATCAAGAGTCATGCTGGAGATAGCTAATTAAGTGAGCTTGAGTTGAGTAATACTTACCAAATAAGAACTTGTCGAGACTTCCGTTGGCCATGTACTCATAAACAAGGAGCAGCTGTGAGCCCTTCTTGCAGCAGCCGAGCAGGCGGACGAGGTTGCGGTGGTGAACGTTGGTTATAAGCTTCACCTCGCTCTCGAAATCTGCTTTTGCTTTGGCCGAGTTGCCAATCACAAGCTTCTTCACTGCCACCACTTTCCCGTTCTTGAGTGTGCCCTGTTGTAGATACAGATCCAAAACCAGTATCGGTCAGCAACACAAATTAGAGACGACCTCAAAGTAGGAAAAACAATCAATCAATTACCTTGTAGACATCACCGAATCCACCTTCCCCAAGCTTGTTCTCTTTGCTAAAGTTCTTGGTGGCCGCCTTGAGATCCTTGTACCGGAAATTCACAGGGCCTCTTAGCTCGGTCGCTCCCAATATGTCACCTATATCAATCAATCCCGCTTCATCAATATGGTGAACAAAGGAATGGAAGTGAAATGATTCGATCACTTTAGGTGAATACCTCTTTCCTTCCTCTTAGTTTTCTTGGATCGAATCAACAAGAACAAGACGAGGAGAATCAGAAGCAGCCCAACTCCTCCACCAACAGTTCCTCCAATGATCGCCCTCCTTCTATTATGAGAGCTCCCTGTACCCAAATCAACCCAGTTTCATCAGATCATTATTAGAACAAGAATACCTGAATTGCACACTAGTGGAAGCTAATCTAAACTCACCAGACTCCAGTAATCGGCCGAGATCCATGGTCTGGTTGGCGGCAAAGAAGCGGGAAGCAGAGTATCTCATGAAGCAACCGGCGTCCACAGCTCTGGCCTGGGTGTCCGGGGGGCACTGCTGAATGTTGTTGACCGCCGTGTTGAGGCAGGTGCCGCAGTCGGCCTGGGACGTCAGCCTCGTGCACTGGGCAATCCCATATACGGTGGTGTTGCTCCCCGCCACCAGCCTCTCGGCGGCCACAAAATATCTCCCGTTCACTCTAGGGGTCGCAGTGGCCATGTCCAGCAGCAGCGACTGCACAGTCGTCTCGAAGCCGGTCGTCCTCACCCGCGCGGTGGTGTTGTCGCAGTAGCCCTGGTCGCCCTCCGCGGTGCCCTGCGTGTAGAAGTTGTTGCTCTCGTACCGGAGGAAGCAGCCGTCATAGGACACCCGGGCGCCGTTACCGGCGCCGCACCGGCGGCTGATTCTGAGGACGGCGGCGTCGAAGCAGGCCAGGCAGTCGCGGGTGGAGAGGTAGTCCCGGCACTGCGTCATGGAGTAGATTGGGGTGGAGGCGCGGGGATTCTCGGCAGTGGCGAACTGGGTGGAGTTGCTCAGCTGGGATCGGAGGTTTGAGAAGATGGTTTCGCGGTTTCGGTAGAAGATGGTGATGTTGGTGGCGTTGTAGCTGCTGCAGCCTATCTGGAGCTCGACGTTCTGGGGGTTGGTGGTGTTCTGGGAGGAGACAAGGAGGGAGGTGGAGATGGAGGCGAGGAAAATGAAGGTAAAGAGGAGCTTGGCCATGGCCATGCTTGCTGGTTATAACTCGCTCTTCTGAGCTATTACTGGGTTGGAGAAGGGTGGGAAGAGATTGAGAGCAGGTGGTTTGTATTTATAGCCGGAGAC
Organism: Piper longum; assembly: GCA_032619315.1. Lineage (NCBI taxonomy): Eukaryota > Viridiplantae > Streptophyta > Magnoliopsida > Piperales > Piperaceae > Piper > Piper longum. Next base: position 3,748 of record JAVDBV010061490.1, read on the forward strand.
GATCAGTAAACAACAACAATTGGATCGTGGATATCATATTCTTTAACTTAGTTGATTACGGAGGACTGAACATGGATTTGGACGTGTTGTGAAGTTTTTCATGTTTTTTTTTTCCTAGTGGAAAGTTATGAATATTGTTGAGAATTCTCCTCCCATAATTACGCATTCATACGTAGTACCATAATTTTAAATTTATCACGTTATTCTTTAGAGTTAGGAGTATTTGACGTTAGACAAGGTATTATCTATATTTTCCTATTTAATTTAGGATAAAAAACCTAGGTTAAAATTTTTTAGTCAAATCTATCATGATCGGATATCATCAAAATTTAATTAATATAAAAATTTATTTTTATCTCATATTTATTTTATTATTTAATTATTATTATCATTATGAATAATAATTTTTCTCACAAACAATTAATACTTGTCATTATCTTTTATCTTATTTTCTCTCATGTTAATTAGCAAAAAAGTCAAAATCATTATATTAAAAAAAATATTTGAATACATAAATATTATATTACCATGAAAAAAAATTAAAAATTAAGATTGATGTGCTTTACATTTAATAATTATCAACCACAATTTAGTAATAAACTTTTGTATTTAATAATTATCAAAGATAATTTAGTAATAAAATTTAAAAATATTATTTATATCATTAATTTATGATTTTTATTCTTCGTTCGGTTGGACAAATAAATATTTGTATTTAGTTTATTTTTATTTGGTCAAAATTGGTCATTTGTAGTAAATGTTTCAAATGTCGGTCAAATGTAATTATTCGGTCATCCATGCCCACCTTTTAGTCTTGGTAACAATTTATTTCATCCCTAATTTTTAATTTAAAATTTTTACAAAATCCATTTTTATTAGAAATCACATTATTTTAGTCAATATTCAATTAAATATTAATGTCAAAATATTTTTTAATGATAAATAAAATATTTTATTTTTAATTATGATTTTTTTGATGATTGAACCAAATATACCTCATATAAGTCATAAATCCGATATAGTAGGTGAAAAGGTATTTAGGACTATGCATGACACAATAATAAACAGTTCTGGTAAAGTGATGAATGCTATAAAAACTTAATTAGAAACAAATGTTTTTTAAAAAAATTGTGACACCAATTAATTACAAGTTTTTCTAAATTTGTCTTAAGATAGTTTGTGTAATGTAAATCTCAAGTGTCATTGTGACGAAATTAAATTCATAATTTTGTGATTATAAATGTCGAGAGTGGACGTGGTGAACAAATTTAAGTTGTAATTTTTTAATGTTTAAAAGAGCTGGGACAAAGATAGACAAAAAAAAAATCTGTCAAAAGAAATTTATGTTTCAATAATTTGAGTTGTTTTGATATATTTTAGGATTCAATAAAATGGCACAACATGATTAGAGTAGCAACAATCAGAAATATTGAGAGCCGAACATCACTTCTGCTTTCACTAATAGTTTGTTTCCAAATTACTTAGACCAACTTGGCTTAATATGAAGCATGCAAAATTTATCTCAAGTGTTCAAGCTAAATTTATGTCAAAATCAATTTATTTTGAGTACTCCACTAACCCTAAACTCTCTTATACTATTTTTTTTTAAATATAGAATTTCGTTGGTATATAAATGTACATAAATTGTAAGATGTTAAGTAACTAATTAAAAGTAGAATATTTTGTCAAATTCGAATTGTTAATTAAATTAAGCCAAATCAAACTGAATATTTTTGTATTAAATACGCTCAATTAAGTCATCGGCAAATATTCTAGCTCATAAATTAAAGTACAAGTTGAACCAAATCAAATGCATTTTACCCCCGGCCTGCGTTGGCATTGTATAACACAAGCAAACAAATTATTGTGAAGGGGGTCGGTCCCATGATGATTGAGATGCAATGATTCTCTCCACGAGGGCGACCATGGCGATGACTTAGGGCTGCCTAACATGAAGACTTCACATTGGAGGACTGTGGAATAGATTCCTTCTCCGATCACTTCTAAAACAACGACTAAATAAAAAATGGCTGTTGCACTCTTATCGTTATGTTAGAGTCTTCAAATATCCGGTGAAGCTAGCTTATTTTTTGAGCCAATACCAGGCTCTACCCAGCTCTCCGTGAATGTAATAAAAGGAGAATTAATTATCAAAAGTCGGGCTCTAATAATAAGCACGAGACATTAAATTATTGCAATCAGCTATCTCATTATTTAATAAAAGTCTATCTATAAAATTAGAATTGATTTTTAATATAAATCGAATGTAGCGTGCGTAGCTGTCTAATTATTTAATCTAATGATCGTCATTCCAAAGAGTGCTGGCCAAGAGGGAAAATCAAATTAATCAGAAGTTCTCTCTCAGCAGGTGACATATATATAATCTGCTACCATGGTCTGACAGTCTGGCTTAAATTAAGGATTATATATTCTTATAAAATACATGTATAAGACTGGGTCTTTTCTAAAAGGCGGGCTTTATATTAATTGGTTCATTTCCCTATCCACCAACTGAAAAAAATAATAGCTTGTCGCACAATGAATTATTCACTCCTTTTTATTTGTGAGGCCTGCAAGGCGTCGACTTCATCGTAGATGGCTAATTTCACTCGGAATTAAGCAATTTAAATTGAATTGGGCACGATCCGGTTGAAAATTGGTAGCGAATCGGGTATTAAATCGGTTTTGGATAAATTATTAAAATAATTTTAATTTTATATTAAATAAATTATTTATATATAGATAAAATAAGAATTGAAAATTTATAATAACAAAAATAACCTTAAGTCTCCCTTCACCGCCGCCACCCCTTCCCTTCAGCCGCTTGCCTCTGCCACTCCCTTTGCGGTCGTCCGTTGCCTCGACCCATGCGTGTAGGACAGTCGGGGCCGACGGGAAGGCACTGGCGGGGTGGGGTAGAGGCACAAGGAGGGGGAATGGGTTGGCAACGGGAAGGGGATGGTGGAGCAGGGTAGAGGTGCAAGGACGGGGGACGGGGTGGGGCTAGTGGGGGGAGGCAGGGCGGGGCGGGGCCGGCAGGGGAGGTTGGGCAGGACAGTGCCGGCGGAGGGAGGCGGGGCAGGTTTTCGACGGCGGCGGTGGTGAAGGGGTAAGGTCGGGGGTGACATTCTCATAATTAAAAGTTGGGTTGACTTCGACTAGAGTAAAAAATAATAACTAATTTAAAATAATTTTAAAAAAAATCCAAAAATATATAAAAAATATCATAAAATATAATACACACAATAATATCAAAATAATATTAATATCTAATTTTTATATATTTATATTATGAGTTGTTAAATTAATATATATAACAAATTAGACCGATTTAACTGAACTGATTCTTGACCGATTTAAACCGATTCAATCCGATTCAGTGACTCCTTTAAAAACCAATTCCAATCCTAATTCCGATTTTTCCATATACGTATTTAATTACTTGTTGTTCAAGTGAGCAATTAGATACACATGCCCTCGTCTTGCTCAATGCTGGAGATAGAAAGATGTTAGACCAATAAAGCTTACAATATAGTATCTACTTGATTGAAAATTTAACCTTTATCTAGTGAAAATGTATATCTACTACATGGTGAGCTAGACGTTATCTGTAGTTTTTGCATCTTCTATAAAATATAAACGTCACAGGGAAGAAGAAACATTTCAAGACTAGCTCATACAAAAATTTTAAATGGTACATTTTGGAATGACAAGATTAACTTTGCTAGTCGGGAATGTCACTCTTGGCTCAAGTTTAGATATCTTTCTCACTTTTTCTTCAGATTTCTAGGTCCTCCCGGTGTGGGTCTTAATAAGATAAACTAATTAACGTTTGCACTCTAAAATTTAGTATATGTGCTTCACTCTAAAATAATTAGATAGCCTATAAACCCACATTTATATTAATCACTATCCTTTCTCCATAGAGACGTGTCTGGCACGTGTAAGCACTATCAGGATTCGCATGTAAATTACTTACAAACGGCCATGTGAGTACGTCTGCACCAAATTGGACTTATCAGGGCTTTTACACAGGCAATGGCACACGAGAAGTCCCATTGGTAAGTAGACTCATCCCATTGGTAAGTTGACTCTGATATCATATAAAAATAAGTTTACGAGCTACACTCAAAAATGACTACTGAGCTTATTAAGTAAAATATTAAATTTTCACAAACTTATATTTCACACGCCCTTCACATATATCTATTTTCAGCATAATATTGACACCGATGATCTTCCATATATGATATCATTTCACTGCAAAGGAGAATATCGTGGAAAATGATATCGTATATGGTAAATGTATACAAAGACCAAGAGAAGCTAGCCAGCTTGTGAAGCATCATTGTAAGCATATCAAAGCGTTGACTAGAAAATTATCCGTCGTCAAAATTAAACACCAAGTGAATCTATCTAGCTGGGAAAGCATGTATTCAACAATGAAAAACTTTATCCACTCCAAAAATATCATCAGCCTTTCCTAAATAATTGTAATGATTTAAGGCTAAGAGATTGTTTAACTTGATGCAGTACCCAGCTTGAGAGCTGCGAATGTAAATATATTATGATCCATGCACATATAAGGCATTTGGACAAGTAACTGTCAAGAAACAATTTTACATTAAAAAAAAACCCTCTTGCACATAATGTTTGGCCCTCTGAATTATCATTTATGTCAGTACTAGAACTGGAAGGCCTGCAATGTAATGCTCAATACTGAACAGGATTGAGTTCGGTCTAAAGCGAAGAAACAGACGTCTGTTTCTAAGCCAAAATTTGGTTTTGGTCTAGTTTTATTCTGATATTGGACCATTATGAGTCAGGGCGGGGAAAATTTTAATTCGAAATCAAACTGAAGCCGAAAAACTATTTAAAAAAGAGGTCGGATATGTTGTAGTAAGTATTATAGCAAATCCACCGCAGTAGCCTTTTTATTGTAGCAGCCTTTTATTATATCAAATTATCATAATTAGTGGAATTGGAAGGATTCAAACGTAACAAATAATTAAATTAATCTTAATGTAGCAATTTAGGCCAATAAGAGAGCTACTGCAACAGATTTATTGTGGCACCTGGCCCGCTACAGCAAATCTAATTTCTTACATAGATTATCATAGGTTATATGATTTGTTTATGGCTTATTTCAAATGATTAAAATATGTACATCTAAAATATTTTTAAAAATATGATTGGCTATATCAAAATACAGTATAGTTTTGACAACGGCTTTTTAAATCAAATTTGAAAATGTTGATTATGAATTAACCAAATCGACCCAAAGGACGATATTTTGATTAGACTCAATTAAGTTAATTTTGGGCACCCTTCGGTTGCAAAGTTTCAAAATTCATCCACCAAATGTTCAATTTAGTTCGAGTTAAGTATGAATCAAATGAAAAAAAGAGTATAATAATTAGGTGATGGGAGTCTTCCCGCTGTCCTCAAGTCAACACCCACTTGTCAAAGCGTGTGGGATCAATACATCCTTGGGTTACCTTCCGATCCATGCGTGCACTGTGACACTGTCTAGGGACTTCAACGGTTTTCTCCTCAACGTCGTCAAGAATTGCTTTGTTTAATTTGCCGGCCGGGCTCGGGACTATTTCTAAGTCAAGTCGTCCAGGGATGACACTGAGTAACGACTGAGTCACTCTTCACGTCATTCCTACGAACCCACAAAATAAGTTATCCTAACTTTACAACAAAAACTTAACCAAACATCTCTATCTGGAAGTCAAACACATTAGTAATTTAGAATTTCACCTTAGCTAGCTACCAGCACTTTGATTTTCATTATCAAAGAGCACTATCTCGTCAAAGTCACCGGTCAAGTTCTATGCGTGGACAAGCTTGTCCCCATCAGAGATGCGATCGAGTTACTTGCAAATGTTTTCAGGTAGGAAGGGGATGAATCTCCTATAATTTCCACACGTTAACCTGACAAAAAAAGAGATATTTTCTACAATTGGTGCTAGCTGACAAGCTTCAAGACTTTGATCTGAGTTGTAGCAATTAAGCAGCGGCAACATTTCTGGTCTTTGCTAAACAGGTTCCCAGTTGGAATTGGCTACTAAAAATAAGCGGACTTGTGGTCTGTGGATGCGTTGGCAATTTGGCATTAGCTGAGGGAAAGGAATTGTCCAAGTGATTAATGCCCACAACTATATATTATGTATATTGTTACATGCTTTTTTCAATATAAATATCACCATGTTATTAATGTTTTTTAATAATGCTATTTGATGCTAAAAAACAGGAAACATATATGTCAAAAATAGACCACCATGTTTTTAACTTATCTGATTGGTTAATGAGAAAAGTAGAAGTTGAAAGAATAGGAATTTACTTGTGTATAATGATTTCAGTCAATTAGAAAGATAAAAAAGAGTTATCAGGTGGCATGGTTTTCACCTGATATTATAATCTCTTCTCACTTTTTTCACAGGTACTATAAAATCTAACATAGAGCGTACATATTATCTTAGAGTATTAATCTGTAAGGCCCAATCAACTTTAAACAAATCACCAAATCTTAAATGTTTTAGTGACAGTTTTGTTATTTCAGGAATAAATGAGTGTTATTATTTATAATTCTCTAGTTTTTCGTACCTTACAAGAAATTATTCTCCAACATTAAATATAATACAAATAGAAAGGTAAGCTATACCCCATGAATAGTTTATATGAAATAAATTTGAATAATACTTTTGAGATTCTTTTTCAATTCTAAAAACATCTATACTCATTTATACTTGGTTTTCTGAGCCAAACTCCATAGATAATTCCATGGTGGCTGATTTTACGATTAACTCTCCCATGCAACTTATAAAATAATATATATATATATATATATATATTAAATATATTAATATTTTAAAGTAATGTAAACCATATATTTATCATTTTTAAATATTAAAAAAACAACATTTACTAATTTTATATTCTTTTATTTATTGATTTTAAAAAACAAAATAAATTATGACTCGGGGCTTAGAGTTGACTGGGATGAACTCCATTCCGTGGCTTGGAAAGAGATAAACTAGAGTCCCAAATTTTTGAACTATAAATTGAACCTCTTTAAGCTAGTCTTATATGATGAGGTTCACATGTATGAAGGGTGAAGTGCATGAGCAGCCAATTTATGAATTTTTATTTTATTTAGATATAAATATGACATACTTTTAATTTTTATAAAATAGACTACTTTAAAATATTATAAATTTAGATTATTTTAAAAATAATGATGAATGTATAAAAAATAATTAATTGATTACAAAATTTACAAGCATTCAAATATTTTCCTTTACATTTATCAGTGTTGATTTTATGTAATGATTCCTTGAATGTGCTAGCTCTAAATATATAAGCTATAACTTATATGCATAAAAAGCTTATATGACAATGATGATCATTGCAAATTACCACTTTTTCAAAGCAAAATAGCTTCTTAAAAAAATGATGGCCACCTTCAATTCAATGTAAAACAGAGAGATAGACCGTGTGGGTCTTTACCTATGACAAGAATAATTGATAATTGATATGCCAGACACAAGTTTGTTCCTAGCATTTGTCTTTTCGATATAGATAAATGGCTTATATATGTATAATATAGATATCCCGTCTGTCCTTCCCATTTCCACAAACTTTCGAAGATCATTCTAAGACTTGGATTTTCCTTTTTTTGTTAATATGCAAAAGCAAAGAGAAGTGCAGTCTACACAGCAGGTCAGCATAACAAGCTGTGACCATATATATATATATATATATATATGATGACTTTCTTTAGAGATATATATTGGGAAATTTTTGGTCTTAAAACTTGGGCTTATTGCCCAATGGGGTTTTAATATCGGTTTGGTATTGACCATAATTGTGTATCTTTGCTGGCCTTTGTTGCTCTGTACGTGTGTTACGAGCTGTCGTTCTAGCTTCTTCGTTGTTAGAAACACCCGATGAAATAGTACATAGCATTAGCCCGACGGGCTAGTATAGCTTAAGCAGTTATTGTTTGTTTTGTTCTAGATCCTTTTCGAGTCATAGATAGATGCTAGGATGGAGTTCTTCGCAAGTCTATTGTAAAACCTATGACTCAAGTTAGAGTTTTATATTAATATATCAGTCGGTTTAGCCTTCAGTTCGAGCTGATTTAGTTTCCTGATACGCGTTCCGAACCGAGATAGACAGCACATGATAAGCAATGATAATTAAATGTACCTAAGTATATTATAATAACATTATAAAAATGATGAGAAATAAATTATCAAAGTATATGAAAGTATGTAGTTATTTTTTCTTTATGTATTTGTGTATAATTATTTTTAAATCGAATAACGCATTAGGACTCATTATATA
>JAVDBV010061499.1:0-10607 GCA_032619315.1 Piper longum
CGAAATTTCCTAAGGTGGGTGGATTGTGAGATCCCTCAATTTAGTCCCACATCTAATACCTACCGGGCTAAGATCTTGTTTATAAGTGGGAATGGACTACATATCTTTAACTTCGGTTAACCATTTTAAAGAAATGACTTAGGCCCATTATGTTGCACTTTGAGCCGGGTCGTTACAAACAACATTTATGGACTTGATGAATATAGTGTTAAATTATATTTGGACAAGTTTGTGACCGTCTTTATAAACAACATACTGGTATACTCTTAGTCGAGGGAAGAGCATGAGCAATATCTGAGGATCATGTTGCAGACCCTGAGAAAGCACAGATTGTAGGGAAAGTTTTCGAAGTACAATTTTTGGCTCTCAGAAGTCAATTTTCTCGGCCATATCATCTCAAAAGCAGAATTGGTAGAAATGCCACTGACACGGTATGCTATAGGCTAGAGACAGTTAGTTAGAATGATGACATGATGGACTATTTAGTCGAGTGTGCTTGGACATATTAGGGTTGCACAGGAGAAAGATAAAACGACAAATCAATGGCTAGAATAGAGAACACACCAGGAATTGGCCAAAAGATGCAGATGGGTTAGTCAAAGTGAGAGGTCAATTATTTGTGCCAGATGTTCTAAAGTATCTCAAACTTCGAAGTATGATTCTTCACGAGGTTCACACTTTGAGATGCGCAGTACATCCAGGTGGAGTGAAGATGTACCATGATATCTGATGAACATATTAGTGGCCAGGATTGAAGAGAGAGAGAGAGAGAGAGAGAGATGTACGACATAGTCACCAAATGTTTGGTGTGCTGGCAAGTGAAAGTCGAGCACGTATATTCAGGAGGAACACTACAACCATTAGAAACCTCAGAGCCAAAATGGGAGACTACAACCATGTTGATCCCCAGTATGTTGGGCAGAGGGCAGCAGACCAATAATAGTTAGGTTTTAAATTATCCAATAGACACAAGAAGTAAGATTCATTTTGTGTTAGGAGATCACGTTCTCCTCGAGGTCTCTCCGACTAAGGGAAACATAAGATTCAAGACACGTGGGAAACTCAGTTTTCGATATATCAGACTATTTGATGTGATCGAGCCATTGGACTAGTGGCTTATAAGCTAGCATTACTGCCCCATCTATTAGCTGTACACAACATCTTCCATGTATCATTACTGAAGGCGTATCATCTAGACAAGTCTCACGTCAGTTTCAGAGAAATAGAGCTGCAATCAGACCTGACATATCCAGAAGATGTAGTCAAGATTGTGACCAAGTGAACTTTCTTTGAAAAAAAGAAGTCCCTCTAGAGTGTAATGGACTCAATGAAGAGTTGAAGAATCTACATGGGAACATGAAGACAAGATGAAGAAGAGATACCCAGAGATATTCGAGCAACTAGCTTCACAACTAGGTACTCTAGCTGAGACTTAGCTCTTCAGATTACGGATGACTTTTAAACCTCCTTGGGTAAAATTTCGAGGATGCAATTTTTCTAAGGATAGAAGGATGTAAAACTTGTGACTCTAAGTGAGAAGTTTACGTTAGGAAACCAGTCGGTTCAGCGGTCGGATCGAGTCGAGTTAGTTTCATGGCACACATCTTGAGTCAAGGTCAGTCGTGCATTATGAGTGATGAGGGTCAAGTACACTCGAGTATAAGATGACAACGTCAGAAAAATAATGAGAATGAGTTATCAGAGTATATGACAGTATGCAGTTATTTTTTGTATGTATTTGATCGTAAAATTATTTTTAGGCTAAATAACGCATTAGGACATGTTATATATTAGTTTGGGTGGGCTATTAGTTATATAATATGTCATTTTAATGTTATAAAATGTATTATATTTTATGGGATTTTTCCATATTGTTTTGGATTTTTATTGAATTTATTAGAAGTTAGTTATTATTTTTTACTCGAGTCGAAGTCGAGTCAACTTTTTTTACAAAATTGCCACCCAAACTTCCCCAACTACTTCCCCTTCTCATCGCCTCACTGCCCCGATCCTTACCACCGACGCCACCTTTGGCTGCCACATTGCCGTCGAATGATGCCGCCTCCATCGGAGGGTCGCCGAGCAGCCCCCACCATCCCAGTAGCTGCTCTGCCTCAACCACGGCTCAATGTAGTGCTCCCGACACCAAATCTGCCCCCGGTCATGCCACTCCGCCAACGTCATGTTACCGTCACAGCCGCCTTCGACCCAAACACTTTTCCCTTCCCTGTGGGAACGACCCAGCCCAAAGCGCAATATAATGGGCCTAAGTCATTTCTTTAAAATGGTTAACCCAAGTTAAAGATCTATAGTCTATTCTCATTTATAAACAAAATCTTCTTCTAGTAGGTATTAGATGTGGGACTAAGTTGATGAATCTCACAATCCACCCACCTTAAGAAATTTCATCCTCAAAATTCCTACATTTGGCCCGTTGCTAGCCCCAACTCACAACCTTCCATGGCCGTGACTAAGAGCCTAGCCAACGTCTATAGTCTAGCCCATCATCTAACACAGAACCAGGTTGCTAAGATACCATTTGTAATGACCCGGCCTAAAGTGCAATATAATAGGCCTAAGTCATCTCTTCAAAGTGGTTAACCCAAGTTAAAAATCTATAGTCCATTCCCACTTATAAACAAGATCTTCTTCCAATAGGTATTAGATGTAGGACTAAGTTGAGGGATCTTATAACTACCGAGACCGGCCAAGGGCCGATCGGGCAAGCTGATCGACCAGCCAACTCACGGCCGCCGCCGACAACCATTACTGCCATCGTCGCCCTCATTATCACCTCAGTTGTGTTGAGCTTGCTGAGCCGGTGCTGACCCACAGGCCCGACCACCTAGCCAGAAAGTCGCCAGAAAACTGCTAAAAATCGTCAAAAAATTGGATTTGCTGAAATTTGCCAGATTCCTCCAGCCAAACCCGATAGAACTTCAGAAGCTGCTATGTGCCGAATTAGAGTCCCAAACCATGAGACAAACCCTAGTTGTCATTGATTATTGACGACACGAGGTATAAAATTAATTAAAATTGATAATTATTAGTATAACAGGCTAGGATTTGATTGGTTGACATAGTAAATTATTTGTATTGTAAATAAAAATGAATTTATGTGATTTGAATGATATAAAATAAATACTAATTAACTGATTAAGTAAGTTAAGTATGAATTATTAATTAACTCTAATGTAACTTAGAAAATCATGATGTAGATTGATGTGAATGTTTGATTGAGTGTATTGTTTAAGATGTGTGAATGCATCATTTAGACAGTGGCGTTAGCTTTTAGATTTGATGTGTAGGTATGAAGTATGAGCTTTTAGATTTGTTTAAGATGTGTGTAGTTTTATTAGTGTTTTCCAATGAGATTGCAAGACAAGGGAAAGTCGATTCATGTGAACTGCGAACGGGTATGTGCTAGTCAAAGCAGCCTCTGGATTGGTAAGCGAGTTGTTCCATTCCAGAGGGATCCTGACAACTCCACCTTTGAGTTCTTCAAAATCAGAGAAGTGTGGAGGATTACAGATACTACAATGACGACCATGTCTAGACTTGTAGATTCAAAGAGTGCTGAAGGCGCATGCTTAAGAGTACTTGGCCTCTATATTCAAGGCTAGGAGTAATACGGATGATGTAAAAGGTTGAAGAAAAAATTGATTTTCCCACTCAAGGGATAGTTTTAAGATTTGTCGAGGCATGAGATGAGTTAGAATAGGACACTATCGAGCTGAAGCCGAAGGCTCCTAATTAACGCCCTTATGAGAGATTTAATAAAAAAATATACAAATGATTTCATTTAACATGAGAGTTAGCTCTCATGTGCTAGCTTGATTATAAGTTATTTCTGGACCAGTAACACTCATTATTGATGTTTTTGTATTATATATGTAGGTGATAATTTCGATGATTGAGCACTGTCAAGATTGTAGAGGAGCAGCAATGTAACATGCACATATGTACTATTGCACTTTGAGGGGAAATTATGTCTATTTTATTTTAAAAATCATTATTTTTTGAATTTTTAATGAGTTTGTGTTGTTTTGAATATGGTTGGTATATCATAGCATTCATTTAGAACCACGTTGGAAATTAAACACCTCATCCATGTATTGAATGTTTGTATCACCATCTTGAGACATTAAGAGTAGATCTAAGTCGGCTTAACTAAATTAAATAGATTGGTAACATATCCGATTTGATTCACGAGTGATCCAAAATTACATTGGATGACTAGAACTTGGGGTAGCTAAATGGGCCAAATCCAACCGCTCGTGATTGGATCCGACCATCGGTTCACGAGTGTAATTGCACATTGTCCTGCACATTCCATTAGTAATTGCCTAGTTAGTAATTCTGACAAAATTATGAGGGTTATTAATTTCATAAACCAAAATTTTTAATAACAAAATATGAAAATGAAAAGTGGAGTGATGGACACAGGTTTAAAGGGCCGATGATGATGAGGTGTATATCCCCGCCTTGTGCCCCTGTGGTTCTTGGCCGTCTCCGTCTTTCCCTCTCTTTTTTTTGCCATCTCCCACACAAACGCTCCTCCCTCGAATCCATCCTCCGTTCACACCAGATTTCCTTTTCTGTTTCCCCCTTTCCCCTCCCACAGTTTTTTGTAGGGTTTTTCCATCTCCTGCCCCTATTTCCCTCCCCCCCTAATTTGCGTCATTCTTCCCCTGCCCGGCGCCATTTCGTTAGCCTGTTGTTCGATCATATCTGGGGCGTCCGTTTTCTTCTTGTTCTTGTTTTTTTTTACCTTGCTGCTATTCAGCATCTTTCCGCTCATGAAAATAGGCGCTAGATTCGCGGTCCTACCTTCCGATGGCAGATAGCAGACGATATGCATCCAACAGGTTTTAGGTCCGTTTCTTCTTTCGCCTCCTCGTTCGCCCCCCATTCTTGCTTCTCTTCTTCTTCTTTTTTCTTCTTCTCCTTCTCGTGCTTTATTTTGTTTGGGAGCGTGTTATTTGATTAATTTGACTCTGGTGTTTAATCCATACCAACTACACTACGACTAGTAATATGCAGGCATAGAACAGATATTAGTGGAAGCGCAGCATCGGTGGTTACGTCCGAGTGAAATATGTGAAGTTCTACGCAACTACCGAATATTTCGTTTAGCTCCCGAGCCTCCTGATCAGTCTCCGGGTAATTAAGTTTTCTTCGTGTTTAGCTTGTTCGTGTTAAAGAATATTGCCTTCCTCTTATAATCTATTTAACCCAAGTGCTGTCGAATATAATTTGACTCTCTTATTTGTTCTCCGTGTTTAGTAATGTAATGTTCCTTCTCGATTGAATGTTTACATTTTCAGTTGGCATCATTCTCTCTTTTTGAGGGAATTTTGGAACAATTTCGGAACAAGAACGTTACTTTTCTACTAACATCTTTTCGCCATGTTACTTTTCTATTAACATCTTGTAGGCGTGATCATTGCGTTCTAGGTTACTTGATGATATTTTTCACTTTACGCTAAGTTCTAATTCAAAGGACTTATGTGTGCGTATGTGTTTAGGTGGTTCTCTTTTCTTGTTTGACCTAAAGACCATTCGGTTCTTCCGTAAAGATGGCCATTCATGGCGAAAGAAAATAGATGGAAAAACTGTTCGAGAAGCTCACGAGAAGCTAAAGGTATACTTGTGGCAAAACTGTTAATATGGATACCAGAAATTTCTTTAAAAGGATGGGATGCAACACTAATGAGCCGGGGATTGATATGACGAAGGGTTTCAGCTAAGATGTGCCAGCACATAATGGTCGCATGATGAGTTCTAATTATTGGGCTGAAAGGTGAAATCCAACAAAGATTATGGTGGGTTCACTTTCAAAACAAGAGGGGATCCTTCAGAATTTATGGGCTTGTAGATTACAGAGAGGGCTGCTCGAGTCATGGCCAGTGATGAGATCAATAATGAGACAGGCAGCTGGTAGTGGGGCAGACTGCGACTACAGGTGGGTCCCAATGAAACTTCTGAACGATGTTAAGCGAAGAGCTTTTTTGGACGTGGCAGCTGTGAGCAGGAAGCTTTTTGATCAATCAGAGTGTGCTGGAATTTAGACCTCCTGCTTCTCGTCCCTTCAAGACTGAGCCTAGTGAGGAAATTGAGAATTTACTTTTTGTGAGCCAAATAGTCAATGGGAGCGAATCTCTACAAGTTGGTAAGTTTTTGCAACTAATCTTGGATATTTATACTATGTTGTTGTGTAGCCAATTGCATTTTATCATCATTGTCAAAGAATTTTTTGCAATCAAGTGACTAGAACTAAGAATGTTTTTTTCAAAAACTATTCTCATGTGGTCATTTATTATTCCAGTTTTATTGTTTAAACTTACAATTGTAAGCATGTGTGTCAGGTAGTTGGTGTAGACTCTGTTAGATTGTTTTTTTACATAAAGTTATAGAAATTTTGATTGTTCTCTATTTGTGTATTTTCTTCTTTCTACGTCCTGGCCTTATTCTCTATTTGTGCAATCTCTTCTTTCTAGTTCCCTGTGTTATGATGCCCTTCTCAGTTTTCGGATTGTATTTTATCTCATTTTCTTATTATATTTGTATAGATGCGTCAAGTGGATTGAGCTACAATCTTCCAGCTCAAATGTTCCATACCTGGTATGGGGCACAAGTTCCTGGTGTTACTGAATACCAGAAGGTTTCATACCAACGTGATGAAAATGCCAGTGGGAAACCACATAACACAGAAAAGAGTGGATTTGATCTTGCATGTAGAATGATTCATGCAATCCCCCAGCAAACAATCCAAAGAACATCTCTCACTGATCTAGATGTATGTTGGTGAACAAATGCAAGTAGATGTGGACTCCCTTGGATACTCTCTGTCTCAGGAGCAGTTATTTACTATTCTTGATTTCTCTCCTGAATGGGCCTATTCTGGAGCAAAAACAAAGATGCACATCTAAAACAATAACCATCATCATCTCTGAAAAATGTGAGATTTTTTTCGTAAGCTAATGTCTTTTTTGTCTTAGGTTTTAATTTGTGGTACATTTCTGGGAAGTCTGGAACAGCAGCCAAGTCAGATGAACTGGTGCTGTATGTTTGGCGAAGATGAGGTTCCAGCTGAAGTTCTTCCAAATAATTCTCTTAGATGTCAGGCTCCAATGCATTTACCTGGGCGTGTCCCTTTCTACATTACCTGTTTCAACCGGCTGGCTTGTAGTGAGGTTAGGGAGTTTGAGTATAGAGAGGTGTCTCATGGTCAATCAATTGGATGCATGGCTGAACCAGAAGAGGAAATGCTCCTCCAAATAAAATTGGCAAAGATGCTGCATTTAAGTGATGAAGAAAAGCTGAATTTAGGTTGTTCAGTTAAAAATTGTGAGAAATGCTATTTTAAGAAGCAAATATGTCTCTGTAAGGGGGGCAATAACGGATGGGATGATATTGAGAGTTCATTAAGTGGCGATGGGGAAGATCACAGGAAGCCCAGAGAGGTGTTGATTCAAAATTTGCTGAAAGATAGGCTATGTGAGTGGCTAGTTTGCAAGATCCATGAAGAAGGGCGAGGGCCAAATATTTTGGATGATAATGGCCAAGGTGTCATTCACTTGGCAGCAGCACTTGGTTATGAATGGGCAATGAATTCTATTATTGCTGCGGGGGTTCCTCCAGCATTCAGAGATGCTCATGGTTGGACTGGGCTTCATTGGGCAGCATACTATGGCAGGTTTGTATTGTGTGAAATATTGTGTTATTTCATTAGCCCAAATGTTATCCTGAATTTGTCTGTAAAGATGATGGTAGGTGTCTGATTGCTTAGGCCCTGTCAGGAGGGTTGATATCAATCCTGTCCTAGATGGAATTTGTATAGCAACAACAGGATGTGTCTAGTGATTACTGATATAGTTGTTTCTAAACATCTTTCCTTGGCATATATATGATGTTTGATGGTTTATATCATGTTGAGTGTGTCTACCTCTTTCATGGCTTGTATTAATGAGTGAACTATTCTATGTTGTATGTTGCCTGGTGATGCCTATTTCCTTTCACGCACTTCTTTTCACTTTCTGTTCGTGAATGTGTCAATTTTTTTTTTCTTGTTTACATCCTGTCTAAAGTTGTTTAGTTGTATTTAAGTTACCATGATAATTATCTCACTTAATGTAATGTTTTTTTTCATGGGCAGAGAAGAAACAGTTCTTGTTCTGATTAGGTTAGGTGCATCTCCTGGTGCAGTAGATGACCCCACACCAACATTTCCTGCGGGAAAAACAGCTGCAGATGTGACATTTAGCAGAGGACGTAAAGGACTTGCTGGTTATTTGGCCGAAGCAGATCTAACCAGTCATCTTTCTTCCATGACTATGAAACCTGCTACAATGCATGGTGTTTCTCTTACTGTTAGTGTTGACGATGCCGCTAAGACTGGATGATCTGCGGCTCGAATCCAAACTGCTCTACGGGTTCAATTTTTCGTTCAAAGACAGTCAACCCAAAGCGGTGAAGGCAAATTTGACTTACCGGACGAATTACTTGCATTGGCCTCTCTGAATAAGGGCAGTAAGATTGGTCATTTCAGCGACTCATTGCAAACAGCCGCCACGAGGATTCAACAGAAATATCGCAGTTGGAAAGGGAGAAAGGAATTTCTTAACATGCGCAATCGTGTTGTCAAAATTTAGGTAGCTAGTATTGATTGTTGAATTTCTTTTTTGAGATATACTTTTCTTTTTTGAGATTTATCTGTTTTATTCCCTTAGATTATTTTGTAACTTTATATTAAATATGTTCCAGGCGCATGTGAGAGGGCACCAAGTTAGGAAGCACTATAAGAAGGTTGTTTAGTCAGTGAGCATAGTTGAAAAGGCTATACTGGGGTGGAGGCGAAAAGGCACCGGGTTGCGTGGCTTCCGAGCTGAAAAGGCCGTTGCAAACGTCGGATTAGACACGGAAAGGACTGATGATTATGATTTCCTGAGTGCTGCCCGCAGGCAAAAGGTGGCCGGTATAGAAAAAGCTTTAGCGCGGGTCAAATCTATGGCAAGATCTCCAGAAGCGCGTGACCAGTACATGAGGTTGATAAAAAAAACTGAGGTAATTACTGAATTGAGCAAATTCATCAAGATTAGAATGAGAAAGTTCGGTGGTTTTTAGGTCACTTCTAAGATGATAAGCCCACAGGTGGGTAATTAGAGAAATCTTTTCTTCTTTTTCTTCCAGGGGACATGTGGACATGAATTTTGACTAGGATCTATAAAATTATAAATGATAAAATTTTAATGCCAGATGATGTCACCCTTTATCTAAGCTTGAGACCAACAATATGCAATCATTGACAGACTTGTTGGTAATTATAGAAATATGACATAGACTTGCACCAACTCTAAGTGAATATCAGCAATGATATTCCTTGGTTAAGAAAGAAATGGATAATGCAGAATTGGAAAATTAGAAGAAGGATGATAAATTAAAAAAATATAAAAAATAATCCATTTATTCTGAAAACCGATATGGTGTAAGGGCCTAAAATGTTATCTTTATAAATGCAACCCCTTTTTAGTTTTAGTAGAAACAACTTTTAAAGTGACTAAGAACTTTTAGATTAGACAGTCCTAGTATACCTAGCAATTTATGACAATATCTAATATAAGCAACTATTCTAAATGGGATGTACGTCATCAACGTCACTATAGGTATATAAATTTTTTTTTGGCAAACTTGTGGTTTTGTATTATTCTATTGTGTCTGGGACTGTTTTTGATCTAGGAATTCATTGGGCAATGCAACTTCTTTTTTTTTTTTTTTAAATTTACTTTGAATTTCTGCTTGGTAGGCTATAAATAAAGGGGACGCTTCAAACACTGATTGGAAGGGTAGAGGTGCACTTTCAACATAGTTTTTAACTAGATCCAATGACGATGACATCAACCGTGTTATTGGGCGAAACACGGCCTGTTTGGTTGCGCAGTGAATGGCTTTTTTGGTCAAATTTTATACATTTCTTACACCTGTAAGTATGAATTTATCCCCTCTTAGTTGATGTAATCATGTGATAGTTCAATTGTACATGTACATATGATATTCGTTTCATTCCAAGTGCTTTCACATTTAACATGAGATTTGTGTTTACTTTAATTCTGTTGACATTATTTGTGTTTGCTAGTTGAAAATGGACTGTTAATTTGCGCCTGTGCTAATGTAAATTATAGTTCAATCCTTGATGCCACGTACTCACGGAGGTGAAGGAACTTTGAGTTGGATGCCACATCATAGGTGAACTGAAATTGCATTTTAAAGAGATTGTTTAGTATTAGCCAATCCTGGAATACGAGTGTATACAAATGAAAATTTTTGTAAAAGGTATGTCTTGGGGGCAGCACCCAGTGTGAAGCTCTATCTCTTAATTATTTATGATTGCATGGATGGTTAAGGAGAGGGGCTCTAATCTAACCAATATTTTGGATGTAAAGTTAACGGTTAAGATTGCCTCTTATGTTGTCGGGTCAGATTTGGTAAACGGAACCTGACCGATAACAAAACCTTGCCCGATCCATTTATTGGGCAAGTGGGTCTGGCTGCCCAAAGCCAGGAAGCCAGATGGGGCCGCCCTCGGTGTCCCCTAGCAAAGAATGGGC
>JAVDBV010061504.1:0-12230 GCA_032619315.1 Piper longum
GGGGTGGGCTTGCGGGGCAGGCGCGCGGGGCCACCGAGGGGGGTTGGGGGCGTTGTCGATGGGAGGAGGCCGGGATGTGCGTCGCCGGTGGGAGGAGGTGGGGCGACGACGAGGAGGGGGGGAGGCAAGGCAGGGCGGCGGGCGGCGGCAGCGGTGGTGAAGGGGTGGAGGTGGGGGAGAAGGGGTGGTATTTTCGTAATTAAAAATTGACACGAGTAAAAAATAATAATTAATTCAAAATAATTTTTTAAAAAATATAAAAAAAAATATTAAAAAGTATCATAAATTATAATAACACAATACTATCAAAATAACATTAATATCAAATTTTTTTATATAACCGATTCGGACCGATTCGGATTCGGATTCCGATTCAGACCGATTCTTGAACCGATTTAAGAAAATCGATTCTTGGCCGATTTAGATCGATTCTGATTCCGATTCCTTGAAAAGCCGATTTCGATTCCGATTCCGATTCCTGCACACATGGCATGCACCAAATGCTTGATAGGAAGAGTAGAGGAAATAATTGTGAAATACCTCCCGGAATTGATGGTACCCAAGGATCCATACCCAATCTAACAATCTCTCCATTTCCAACAACCTATGAAAATCTTCCCCTTTAATCTAGCTGGGCTTTATTTAACACATTTCCGTCATTCCATGCCTCTAAAATTACACTACGAGCAGCACTAGGAAGAAAAAGAGAAGACCAGAAATCTTTACCTCGATCATATTTAGCACAAAAAACACGAGCAATCAAGGAGAAAGGATTACAAATAATACATTATGCCAACTTTGTTATCACGAACTCATTCATATCCGCAAGCTTCCTGATCCCAAGGCCACCACAACTGACAGGAGAGCAAATATCCTTCCACATTTTAAGACAACATCTCTTTCTCATTAATCTTATGCCCCCACCAATAATGACATTGGAAATACATTTAAGAACAGAGCGAGGTATACGAAAACAAATCATGGCATAATTAGCTATCACATTACTAACAGACCTGCCCTCGATAATAAAGTAGACTCCCATCCTTGAATTTTAGAGCGGACAGGAGATAATAAAAATTGAAAATCAACCGATTTCTTTCTACCACAGAGAGCTGCCCCCAAATAAGAAGTCCTCCACGAATGAGAAGTCATCTTCAATCTACATTAGAGTATTCTTTTAAGTGTGGAAGGCAAAGTGGAAGAAAAGAGGCAAGAGGATTTACTATAATCCACACAGTGACCCGAGATTGTTTGAAACTCTTTTAAAATATCTAGTACAAAATAAACATGTGGAAAATTAGCTCGACCAAAAATAAGGAGATCATCTGCAAAGAGTAAATGTGATAGAGAAGAAGTCAGTCGTCCACCTTAATACCATCTACTAAGCCTTTTTCCATTCCAGAGAAAAGCATACGAGATAAATCTTCCATACCAAGATAAATAAATAGGGAGATAAAGGGTCTCCTTGGCTAAGCCCATTACTTGCTTTAAACATCCCATAAGCCTATCCATTAAGTAGAATCGAGAAGGATAAAATGGATAAGCAACTTATAATCAAATCGCACCAATTCTAAGAAAAGCTAAGAGTAATAGACAACTGTCATTCGTAATCCCACCTCATTCTATCATAAAGCCTTTGGCATATCAATTTTCTTTACAGCCCAAGGCCTCTTCCACCAGGAAGACATAATGCACTTGATATCTTCATTATGTTGGGCAGGAAGAAAAGCACTCTGATTGCCTTGACCACATTTATGAAGGATCAATTTCTACCTATTTGCAAAAAGCTTTGATATGATCTTATATATTACATTACAAAGGCTAATAGGTTCAAATTCATCAACCGCCAATGGTGTCATCTTCTTTGGAATGGGGAGAAGAAGAGTGATTTATTTGTATTGAAAAGAAGTTGGTTTCAAAAAATCGATGAACAGCGAGAAGAACATCAGCCTCAGTAGTCGGCCAAGTTGATTGATAGAACTCAGCTGGAAAACCATCAGATCTAGGGGGCTCGCCATTTAAAGGATCAAACCACCCGATCGAGTTCTTCCTTAGTGGGCAAAGCAGTCAACATAGCATTTTCCACATTTGTAATAACTCCATCAAAATACATGTCAGGAGGCAAGGAAATGGGACTTTTAGATGGAGAAGAATTAAGGAGTTGGTCCTATTCATCTATAAAACACTGATTTATGCTCCCCACCAACTACATGGACACCGTTACCATCAATAAGCGGATCAACACTGATGCCTCTTCGTCTATATAAAGCTTTATGAAAGAAAAGCTTACTTAACTATTGGACCGTTGCATCACCAATTGAATACTATCCTTATAACACCCTCGGCTCAAACCCGAACCAAATTAAAATATTAAATCTTGGACATATGATCTTACTCATTTATAATAAATTGCTGACCATGAGACCAGACTTAACCATTCGAAGTATAAGACGGAAGGCCCAAGAGATTCTAATGCTCAGACAAAATATATGAACACAATGTGCATGCGCAAGCGATTAAGGCTCAACTTATACGAATATGACATCTTAAATGAATCCAAGTTATAAAATAGATATCAAACCTCGAAAAAAATATGCGAGAGTCTCTCCCATAACTAGGACGGAAGAAAAATTTCACAACTTGTATAAATTCCATATTTGAGAAAAACAAACGCAAAACATTATATTTATCACAATTCAATAGTTGGAATTCATCCAAACACACATTCACAACACATTTCACAATTCCATGACAATCACAACACATTTTAAACATTCTTCAGACGAGAGGTTGTGTGGTCTTCATATAGGCCCTTTTCATGCAAAATAAAACATCATAGAGCTCCTCCAATCCATGTTTTTTCTTCGCTATGTGTACCTGTACAAAAATTATAGTTTATGGTGTCTGAGTTATTTTAATCTTCAATTCTAGGACTTTGGGGCTTGAAGAATTCGTGCACAAAACGGTTAAACTTGCGTGCCTCAGAGTATAACGCCTACAAAATAGCTCAAACACAAGTTAAAGATAATCATTAACCTAATTCCAACACAAAGCAACTTTGTAGTTCTATTGAAACCCCCAAAGGCTCTCATATATGCTTAATCATATTGACTTGCTAGCCCCATAAAATATTAACATCACAAGGCCCACTGGCCTCACATAATCACAACACATGGTCCACCAGCCTCACCATCATGAGCGCAGCACAAACAACAACAGCAGAACAAAGCAGAACAAGTCTGCTTCCGAATGAGTCTTCTTGATCTTTTGGTCCCTCCGACCAAACTTGCAACAACGCACTATATAGAAAACACACATAAGCATTCAAAGATTATCGGGCCAGAAATAACTAATAAAAAAATTCCAAAACTAGAAAATGGATGACTCATAATCCACAGGAAACTTTAACATGAATTAAAAAATCTTTAACACCCGTATCATCATACTGAATAACGGCTAATAGAACATACTCATAATCACTGAAATAAACATGTGCATAAATTGAAACTACTCAATGATAATATGCCAATATCAAGGCCAATAGGGCCTAAATCGTAAAGATTAACCAGAATTCGGTTGACGACAACATGCCCATTGCCAATTGGGCAAATCTAATCATCATTGCAACATTCCATGGTCTGGAAACACTTAATGGAGAGCATGCATATGCTAAATATACACTGCTAATAGGTACTATATCTGAGAATCATAAACATTAACCGCCAAACCAACCACTATAGGTAGGTGCCAACCAGACCCCTTGGTGGGCATTATGCCCCCATCCATCACACATGCAAAGAAAATTTGAAAATCATATAGTAAGTATAAGGATTGGAAAGGGTCTGATAAATAGCGCTATTGTGACATTTAAACTAGATCTTAAGTTTTCGAAATTCAAATCAAGGGATCTCAACCTTGGAAAACTAATTAAATCACCCATTGATAGTGGGATCTAACAAAATGGCACTCACATCCGACGATATTAGAACAAAACAATGTAGAGCTAAACGCTAGATCAAGCAGATAGAAGTTCTAACATACTTATGAAATAAGCTCAACGTCCTATCTCGGCGAGCTCAACTCCGTATAGTCTAGCAAATGCAGACCCACTAGTTAAACACTGTATGATATGTGTGCAATGACATGAAGACAATCCTAGATGCAACAAGTTGACATGGTATGCGAGGAGAGCAAAAAATTAAGCACAACATCACATCATAACATCATACTCCTACTAAGTGCATCATCATGTTGTATAAGATTCTATAAAAATAAATAACGATATCGAAATGGAGATCTCAGTACATGATGAAATAAATTTCGGGATTCAACCCACGTACTTGAAACCAAAAAAGATATCAAAATGCCTAGGGAACTTGGGGCAATTTAATATGAGGTACCTAACATGCTAATCGAGAATAAGATCTTGGTAATATTATAAAAAGTAACTTGAGATGTGAGGTTAATTATTTAATCTTAACCTTGATGATAATTTTGCTATAATGACTTTAAATATGTAGAACATAAAGGATATCGAATCACCCAAACTTGTGCCTGTTAATCAATAATAGTGTTGTCAAAATAGTTTTATATTGTTTATTTAATTAAGATAATTAAGTTAATTATCATTTAACTTAAGACTTTCATGTCGTGATCATTTTATTACCAAATATGAGTTAAGATATTATTATTTTATTTATTTAATTAGTTAACCATATTGGCACTCAAAACGAGGTTGCACGAATGTGGCAAAAAATTATAAAGTTTTCATCTTTTTCTTGTTTAGACCATTATTAGAGAGTTTAGTAGTAAAAATACAATTTTACCTCAAAGTGAGCATTTTATCACAATAAACAAATAAAGATCGAAATTTTTATGTAAAAATCAAAACTTAAACATGATCCAAGCAAAACCATGCCACGATCTACATGTGAACATGATTATAAACAACTCTACATAAATAGACAGGGCGATCTACAAGTAAGCACATCATGTTCATGCCAAAGAAAAGAGAGGAGAGAAGCATACCTCGCAGGGAAGAAGAAAATGGAGGAAGGAGAAGAAGGGGGGGTGGAGGTCAGGGTGGGGGAGATGGATGAGGAGGAGGAGAGGCTGGAGAGGAGGAGGAGAGGCTGGAGAGAGGGAGGAGGGGCAGATGTCAGGGTGGGGGAGGTGGATGAGGAGGAGGAGAGGCTGGAGAGGAGGAGAAGAGGCGAAGTGAATGGTTTTGGCGGCCAGAGTGAGAGGGAGGAGAAGAAATGGGAAAAGGGGTGGGGCGGAGGGTTTTGGCGAACCCTACCTAGGGGTGCTAATTGAGCGAGCGAGCTCGTGAGCATTTGGCGTTCCGCTCGGTTCGACTCGACTCGAAACTCGATATTTAAATGCTCGACTCGAACTCGAATCCTACGAGCCGAGCTTGAGTAAGGCCGTGTTCGACTCGACTCGACTCAGTTATAACTCGAATTCGACTCGTAGCCCGACTCGCTCGATAAAATAATATAATAATATAGTTTTTATATTTTATATATAAATATATATATATACTAATAAGTTTAATTGTAACTAATTATATTTATTTATATAAAATATAATAAGAAAAAAGTGAGATAGTTGAGATAGTAGGTAATCAAGTCCTTGACCTCAAGGTTGTGGGTTCAAATCACAACTTTATTTTTTTAATTGAGTTAAACGAGCCGGTTTCAAGTTCACGAACGAGCTAGGTTCGACCTTGCAGTTTAAGTGTATTCGAGCTTGAGTCGAGCTCGAACACGTAAAAAATATTCGAGTTGAGTTCAAACATATATGTTCAAAACTCGTTCGATCTCGAGTCGAGTTCGAACTAACTTTGAAATATTCGAGTCGAGCTCGAACACAAGTCGAGCTCGGCACTCGCTCATTTAGCACCCCTACCCATGATGTTCCTGTGGGTCCAGAGTCAGGTCTAAGAAAGGAAAATGAGGACGAAAAAGAGGGGGAACATGGGAAATAACCAGGTGAGTTTGATTATCTGCTAGAGCTCACACAGGACTATCAAGGTATGTCCGAGAATATTATGCTAAGCAACTAAAACTCTAGGCGAGCACAAGACCAAATGTATAACATGCACAAAGTACGTGCAAATACAGCCCTAAGCTACACCACATAACCAAAGAACGAATGCCATCTCCTTAACAATTGCTATTAACGGGAAAATTCTACAGGGGACATGTCCAATGTCCATGCCTACAACAACATACAAGGGCCCTTTAGCACATGACCGATTGAATTGAACCGACCCTGTGCTATTTAGACCAAGCTAATAATAAACCAATGATAAAACACTTGACCGGTGGGTCGAGTTTGACAATCATCGTGTGTTTTTTGTTTTCAAAAGCTCTCTTGAAGTTGAAGAAATTTGGTAAGTTGCACACTCAAATCGTCCTATGCTGATTACTTAAAGTAGTGCCAGTAAATTCTTGCATTAATTCATTGTCAAACTCACGAATCTTATAATCACAAAATCCAAATCAATTTTTTTGCCAAATAGGAAAATCGCCTTTAACCAGTTTCCACTTTGTAACAACTTGGGACAGGAGATCCATGAACATAACTTTTCCAAGCATTAAACACCACAATATGAAGACCGTTATTAGAAAGCCAAAAATTCTCAATAAGGGTTGGGGAAATCCGATTCAACACAATGTAACAACAAGAGTAAAGGGAGATGTAGACGTTGAAGGACTCAATAAATATGCCAAGGAATTTAACATGCTTGGAGCCAATCATGCAAGGTAACCACATGGTCCAATCTTTCACTTATTGAGTGCACACATTCCTGATGATTAGACTAGGTAAACACACTTCCAACCACTTTAACTTCAAGTACGACAAGAGATAACCATCTCCCCCACACGTGTGACTTATGTCGAGTGACGAGCATCCTAAGTAATATACCTTCTTTTTCCTCAATCGACAAAATAACCTTAATTTTCCTCATTACCAAACATTTTCCACTATATTTATCAAGCATTTGAAAAAGATCTAGATAACCAAGCTCCTCATACTTCAATAACAAATGAATAAGAAGAAAGAATCCCCAGAGTCTAGAATAGTAATGAGGAGCTTGGTTATCTAGAA
This sequence comes from Piper longum, assembly GCA_032619315.1. NCBI lineage: Eukaryota > Viridiplantae > Streptophyta > Magnoliopsida > Piperales > Piperaceae > Piper > Piper longum. The sequence goes on from JAVDBV010061504.1 coordinate 7,117, forward strand.
TCCCCATCCTAATAATAAACCACCAGATTGTCCTCTACTAAGAAATGAAACCCGACACTCATACTTTAGTATCTACTTTTGCAACACATTGATTCAACATGCTTGTACACCAAATTGAAAAGATAAACTTTGGAATGCCAATTAGGAACCTATTAAATTGCAAAACCAACCGATAGGGACCTAAACCACTCAAGGTGTTACAAGACTGAAACTTGAGTGATTCTAATGTGGAGCCAAAAATACACAAAAAAAATGCACGGTCTCCTATAAATAGGGCATCCTAAATGTATCAAAGTTATAAAGGAGACTTAAAATCCTCAAGAAAATCTGGTAGAGTCTCCTCTATAACTAGGACATTTGGAAAAAAATTACATGTAAATATTTACAAATAATAAAATCACAAAGCATTCCAAAATTCACATTTCTACACACAAACATTTAGGTGGTGTTCCACCTCGTTCATAACATATCACAATGACATTTTATATTCTTGAGCCTGTTAGTTGTCTAATCTTCACATGGGCCCTTCAACCTGCAAAATAAAGCTCAGAAGTTCCTCCAACCCATGTTTTTTTTTCGTTCTAAGTACCTACACAAGTAATATGATTTAGTGTACTTGAGATTTATTTAACCTTCAATTTCAGGATTTTGAGGTTTGGAGAATTCTTACCTGAAATAGGTTAGACTTGCGTACCCTAGGGTATTATGTCTGCAAAATAGAAAGATACAATTAGAAATAAACACATTATGAATTTAAAATTTTAGCTTGCATTTCAAAATGGTCTGAGACCACAAAATTCACATCAACATGGTAGCCAATAACACCTTTGCAAAACAAGGAGGGAGAGATATACACAAATAAAATAAAGCAGCAACACAAGACAATACAACTTAGTCTAGCATCTCCAAGCCTCCTCCTGATCTGTGCACTTATGTCAGCCAACGCCATGACAACACACGTATATAAATATAAGAAAATACGTCAACAGTGAGTGCCACTGAGTCTCAAATAACTAATAAGGAAAATAACAAACTAACAAATGTACAAATCATTGTCCATGAAAAAAACTGAAATGAAACATAAACTTCTTCACACAAACACACACACACACACACACACACACACACAATCTAAATCACAATATGGTCAATAAGAAATAATCATAATAACAGAGTTATCCATGCACACGAACCAGAAAATCAACGGTAACTATTGTAGTTGCTGAATTGTTGGTATTAAATTTCTTTGTAGTTGCTGAATAGGGTACCATGGAGGAATTTGCCAATGAAAATGATAAGGGAGAAGCTATAACTATTGGTTTGGAGGACTTTGTTGAAGAATTTGTAGAGGAAAATGATGTGGAAATTGATATTGTCAATGGCGTATCTAAAGATTACAATGAGGAGATGGTAGGCTTAATTGGAAATGAGGGGTGTCAAGACAAGCTCAGTAAATTATTGATGCCATGCAAGGGAATAGAGTTCAATTCTATTGAGGAAGCATATTTTTTTTATAATAGATATGCCAAATTTAGAGGATTTGGGACTAGAAAAGGTACTTCTTATTATTCTAAGAGAACAAATGTCGTGTACAAAAAATCATTTGTTTGTGAAAATGAAGGCACAAAGAGGACAGATGATCTAAGACAGAGGGGGAAAGATGTTAAAAGGAGGGTGGACACACGAGAATTGTGCAAAGCAAAAATGGTCATTAAAATAAATGACGAAGGTAAATGGGTTGTGGAAATTTTTGATGACATGCATTCACATGAGTTGTCACTCCATCAAAGGTGTCGAAAATCCAATCTCATAAGAAATTAACATTAGTTTAAAAAAAAGTTAATGGATGAGATTCATGATTGTGGTATTGGACCATCAAAAATTTCAAGAGTATTGAATCATACTGATGGCGTCATTGATGAAGGAGAGTTTACTTGTAGTGATTGTAAAAATCATCTATTAAAATCAGGAAAGAATAATATTGGTCGACAATGTATGAAAGTTTTAAAATACTTTCAAAAGAAAGTTGGGATTGAAGAAGGCTTTTTTTTTAAGATGGAAGTCAATGAAAATGTCCAAGTTAGGAGAATTTTTTGGGCTGATAATAGGTCGAGGATGGCATATATGCACTTTAGAGATGTGGTAGTATTCGATTTGACATACAATACGAATACTTTTAATATGCCTTTTGCACCTTTCACGGGGATAAATCATCATAGACAATGAACTCTTTTTGGATGTGCTTTACTTGCAGATGAAATAACAAGTACCTTCACATGGTTGTTTGAAGCATGGTTGGAGTGCATGTGGGGTAAAGAGCCACAATGTATCGTTACATATCAAGATATAGCAATGTAGAAAGCTATTTCAAAGGTATTTCCCAACACTAGACATATGTATTATTCTTGGCACATTGGAATGAATGGAATGATGCATTTAAACCAATTGGGAAAGCATGTGGACTTTAACAAAGACTACAATGATTGGGTATATGCTGAAACAGTTGAGGATAGTGAAGCTAAGTGGATAGAACTTAAAGAGAAATATGATATTAAAGAGGGAAGTTGGCTGGATGGGATGTACAAGGTACGTGAGCATTGGATTAATGCTTACCTTAAGGATTATTTCTTTGCTGGAATGACTTCTAGCCAATGGAGCGAGAGTATCAATGCATTCTTTGACGGGTTTGTAAATGCTAAAACACCAATTAGTGAGTTTGTAAAACAATATGACATTACTATACATGCAAGGCGATAAGAGGAAGCTTATGAAGACCACAAAACATTTCACACCAAGTCTCAGATGCATGTAGGGAACAAATTAGAGGAATATGCTAGGTCCATATATACAAGGAAGATATTTATTCTTTTTCAAGAGGAATTGAAGGAATCCCTACTTTACAAATGTAAGGAACTTGGTGGTGAAGGTTTATTGATGATTTATGAGGTAAAAAGGAATTTGGCAGATGAAAAACATCAAATAGTGACCTTAAAAAACGAACCTGAAATTGTTATTGGTTGCACTTGCAAGAAGTTTGAGGGTGAAGGTATTTTATGTCGGCATGTTTTAAGGATTTTCTTTCAAATGGATGTGGACACAATACCTGAAAAATATGTATTATTTCGATGGACAATCAATGCTAGGTATGCATCAAGTGCTACTTTGAAAACAGTGAGTGAAACCCAAACTTCGACTATTTCACCCAGTATGATCTACTCTTTTCGAAATGCGATGTATAGGATTTCAAATTTGGTTTGTTTATCACCACAACATTGGGGTGTTGCTATGCCAATGCTTAAAGACGTGGTTGATGAACTTGATCGATTATCTTTGATGTCTTCCTTAGAAATGGAGTAGACTATCCAATCAATTGATGAAGGTGGACCGACTGCAATAAGTAGATTAGATTTGGATCAAATTCTTCAAATTATGCTTTGAGATCCTATGAAAGTCAAGAGTAAAGGTCGTCCAAAGACATGTAAAAGGTTGAAATCTTCCTTGGAGTTAGGCATGTCATCCCAAGTTAAGAAGTGAAAATGCGGGCTTTGCCACAAATTTGGACATTATATGAATACTTGCTCATTATAAAGGTACAAATAGATTCTCATTATTGATATTTAGTTTTTTTTATCGAAGCAATGAAAATTAAATGTTCGCTAATTTAGGAAAAGGAATCACAACAAGAGAATACAAGCATTCAAAATTAGTGTCAGGAAAGATCAAATTCATCTTCAAGAGAATTAAATGTTCATATTTTCATTGCTGGGTTGGTTTTTTTGGGTCTGATTGAGGTTAGTCTTCGTAAGTAATGGTCTGATTGAGTAAATGAGGGTTGGCTAGCTAGTAGTACATAAATCATGATGTTTTGCCCCAGTTGGCAATTCAAATGTGGTCTCTTGCAATGCTTGCTGGTAAAAAGTGCATTTGAGTACTTCCAAAGTGAATTGTACGATGTACGGCTATCCTTCCATTTTAAGTTATTTGACAAACCTTAGAGACGTGGAAATCCCCATATTTTGTCGTTCTGTTGCTTAACTGTTTTGTTGGTCTATGACATTTGTTTTTCGGGTGATGGTAACCATGAAAGTGTTGCCGATGGGGAGAGCTCTGGACTTGGTGGAACTCGACTGGGAAGAATAGTTGGTGTGGGCAGTTGGCAGGTGCTTGGAAAGCTCAATGCAGCTAGAAAGAACTTCCCCATGATGATATTTCTTCTACTGCTGGGATTCTACACGGCCAATGCTTTGGCAACTATTCTCAGGCAGACAGGTGATTGGGATGTTTTAGTTGTTGGCATTGTAGTTGCAGCCATAGAGTGCATAGGAATGCTCATGTACAGAAAGCCAATGTCGGCCATGGTCAACAATGGGAAACTGCAGTCTTTGGTGGTCATGATTAACTTCTGGAAAGCTGGGGTTTGCTTGGGCTTATTTGTTGATGCCTTTAAACTTGGAAGTTAGGTTCCGAATCATTGTTGCCATTGTAATTTGCAGTTTTGAAGTTTGTGTGTAATGAGCATATTGTTTTTTATAGATTATTCTGACATCTCTGCAATTAGCATTGCTTAACATAAATTGCTTTATATACATCATGAAATCTGGGCACCATCTTCACAAAAGGGAAGGTAGAGAACTCCCAGACAAACTTCATAGTTTCACCAGAGTTCATATTCACACCAAAAACTAAAAAAAAAAAACAGAGTTTATATTCACAATGGCAGAGAAATGAGTTTATGGTTTATTACAACTGACAAGAATCACGGGTGGAAAAAATTCGCCAAAGCCTTCAATTTGAGGGACCCCAAAGCCAAGCTCCTGTCTGTATCTTCTTATCGAATCACATGCTCCTGTCCCATAGGATATATCTTCAAGAAAACTGCACTTAAATTACATCTAATCATCATCAAAACCAATTAGCAGTAAGCTTAGTGGATAGAACACTGTTTATCTTCTTCTAGCCATGTGGGTGATGGCAAGCCCGGCGGTGGAACGGTTGAGGAGTCGAAGAGGCGGCGGTGGCAAACTCGGCGGCGGTAGCAAGCCCAGCTGCGGCAGCAGTTGAGGGTTTGAAGAGGCGGCAGTGAGGGAACAGCAGGGGGGGGGCAGGGGGGAGGC
>JAVDBV010061514.1:0-10933 GCA_032619315.1 Piper longum
TATATATATATATATATAAAGAAATAATAGGGTGAAAATGTGAGAACTTAAGAATTTAGGTTTAGATCAGACATAGATTAACGGTGATCATATTTTTTCTTTGAAAATCATCACCATTAATTTCTATGCAACACATTATAGTTTTCAAGTTGTCGCTATGTCATTCTTCAAAATATAGACTTAAAATTATTTTGACTCAATTACCATGGGGCAAGTGCTCAAGATCTATGGTCACGCATTACCCACCTAGTTTTAAAAAAGCATTACTTAACTACCCAATCAATTAATAAATTCCGTTTCCTACCACGAGGCTATCTTCTTCCTGACAATATTTGTTCATAAATATTAAGGCCGAGGGTTGTTGGCTGGCTATTGACGACCAAATGCCAATATAATAAAACAAAAAAAAGACAAGTGATGGATAAGGCAAGGGGAGCGCCCTAAACCTAATCTCACCTACCCTCCTGCTTGCGTTTTTATTCTTTGTTACAGACTATACAGTGAAAATATGGTTGGAAACTTGGATTTGAAAGAGGAATTTGCAATTTAACCTTTTTCTGGGGGTCATGAGAGCTCTCCTATATAATGCACAGAAAGCAGGCATGATTTTTTATTTAAAAGAAAAAATGACTGTTAGAGTTGAGTTTAGATTATTTGACGACTTTGGAAAACAATTGAAGGTCTGGGAGGTCAAACTGTGGCGGAGCGGAGGCCAAGAAAAGGGGGAGGGGTTGATATCGTCGTCCAGGGTAACCCTTCTATCCAATATGGCGGCGCCAGAAAGTCTACGAAATGCAGCCGGCGCAGCTCTCAAAAAGCACGCCAAGCTCTGACTACTCTCTTTTCCATAATAAAATCTACACTTTAATGTACCGTATGGCCGTCGAATTCTTTATTCCGATTCATATAAACGAACGTTCTTTATACTCTGTATGAAACTTTAAATGTTCTTTTCTTTTCAAGTCGAAATATACCGCTAAGTCGCGACTATAGACGATGGTATTTCTAGCAGGGAAATGAACAGCGGCATGACGGCACAGTCCGAACTTTTTTTGCTTGAACGAGTTTATGATTGCATCTCCATAATTCATATGTGCGCGTATAGACATTGATTGCCCGCAACTGCATATTTTCCTAACCTTCAAAAATCGCATATATTACTACTCCATGAAACCACGGTTAAAATGCGGTGTGCTCAGTACGGAAGCAAATCCTTGAACTGCTTGGGCCTATAATTGAACCAATTAAAATGAAGCAGCACTTGACAAGTAAAATTTGGCTTTTTCGTCTCCCCCGCATTTCCACTAACCTGGAAAGCCAGCACCAACTTGATGATTCCTCCATCTGGATAGGAGAGCTTTCTGTGCATTATATAGGAGAGCTTTCATGACCCCCTCCCCCCCCAAAAAAAATAACTAGTACAACGGCAGCGGATTCAGCTCCTTTCCCCTTCCCCAAATCCCAGGAAGTAGTTCCTTAAGCCAAGTAGCGAACTAACTATTTCTTAAATCAAATCCAGCAAGGACAAGACAAGGAAGAAGAGGGCTCTCCGCACCCAAATAGGATATGAAACGTCCCTTACTCTGCATTCTGATATACACCAACAAGATAATAGGTCAACCACAAGAGACATGATAAAGGTGCAAAACAAAATATCAACGATCAATCAAATGAGCAGGAAACTAAAGAAAAAACATACAAAGCAGTACAGAGAGCCGAAAGACTTCATTCAAGGATCCTATTCACAATGCCAACGGCAACTGTATTTCCTGTCAATCGAAGAGAAACTCTTCCGAGTGCCCTGTTTTCTGCGAATGTTGAAGCACAAGTAGGCCGATCCAAAGTCACCTGAACATAAATTACGATCAAGCAACTAAGAATTGTGAATGACATTTTACAAGCAACACATGTTTGCTTGTTTTTTTTAAAAAAGAAAAAGAAAACAAATACCCGTAGAATGGGTTTAACTGATCATCTTACCTCTATAACCGCACTTTGTTTAGCTAAAAGAAAGCGTGGAGCACGTTTAGAGACCTTTCCAGATTTTGGATCAATTGCAGATGAAATTTTTAGCACTCTAGCAGTTTCTTTTGCATGATGCATATGAAATTCAACCTGTTATGCTTCCTAATTTTCAGCGACTTATCTTGCTAAAAGATTTTTGATAGAAAGGTCTCATACAAGTATTCAAAACAAACCTGAGTACCAACTAAAATTGGCACGGCAACATCAAGAACAAGGATTTTTAGCTCCAAATGAGTAGCAACAGATATTGGAAAATTTGGATGACATAAAACTCCTCCTGATACAAGTCCATCTTCATCAATTCCTTGCAAATTGACACACACGTTATCTCCAGCCCTTACCACAGAACATGGAAGGGAGTTACAAACAATAGAATGAACAGTAGCAGTGCCACCAGAAGGCATGACCAGAACCTGCATGTGAGGTTCACTCTAAAACATAAGAGTAGCAACAAAGATCATCAAAGACAAAACACAATACCTCAGGGATTATCGCCCCCCAACAAAAAGTATCATCTCCATAATTGATAATAGACATAACCCTCACGCATGTTCAGATTTATATATTAGATTTTCAAATTTGTATGCTTATGTAAAATTTACATGCAAACATAAAAACCATATGAAGACAATTACGAGTCCAATAATGCAATAACTAACATTAGTAGAAAAGGAGTATTCATAAATCCTTTGCTGTGGTAAAGAGTGCTATGCCAGCATAAGATATAACGTATATTAACATGAGTATCATGATTCCCAGATCACAAGAAAAGATGATTTATTTTACATAAGGAGAAGCTGTCATTTAAGTATACGATAAGACATCTAAGATGCACCTACCCCTAGTGATCTAGTATCAACACCATCCCCAAGCACTTAAAGAAAGTTGTCAGGTCTGAGTATATATTTAAGAGTCAAGCTAGGAAGAAGGCTTGTGAACTCCTGGAAGGGGGCACAGACTACATTTGTCTTTTCATAAGTTGGATTTAAGGCAAGCGGGTAATCGTCTATAATCATTTTAGGAGGGAATCAATCCCATAGTTCAACATTAGATGCAATTCATTTTACCGTGCATCCAGATTTAACAGCACCACCTTCCACTTTGCCACTAACTGCAAGTAGCCCAGGCACTTCTGATGGCATAACATCACATATAGGAAGACAAAGTGGTTTTTGAATGCCCCTCACAGGTGGCTGCAAAAAATCAATGACACTTAAAAGGTGTGGGCCTGGATACCTATAGTAAAACAATGAAAATAATCAGAACACTGAGTATTTGCAATAGAAAGCAACCAACTTCCCCAATTAGTATCTATGAGTGCAACTTTTCTCAAGAAGAAACAAAAACATCAAAACTTTTTAAGGTACAAGGTGAGAATAATTCACCATGATGATAATCGACTATCAGATGCTGGTGCCATCAAATTCTGGTTCTCCATTGCACTTAATGGAATCCATGACACTGAAGATTCCTTAAAGCCACAAGTTTTAAGAAAGACTTCAAGTTCTGATTTCACAAATTTAAACCTTTCAAAGGAATAATCCACCACATCCATCTTATTGACAGCAACAATAAGTTGTTCAATTCCAAAGCTTCTAACGAGTTGTGCATGCTCTTTTGTCTGTCCCACCCCATTTCCTTCCATACCTGCTTCAAATGAACCCACTGATGCATCAATAACAAGTATGGCAGCATCAGCTTGAACAGCCCCTGATATCATGTTTGGAACCAAATCTTTGTGGCCAGGGGAATCTAGCAAAACAACATCATATTTTTTTGTTTTAAGATGGGCAACTCCAACGGTCATGGTAACGCCCCTTTCCCTTTCTCCTGCACTTTCATCCATCACCCATGCATAAGAAAAAGATCCTTTCCCCTGTAGCAAAATACAGAATTCTCTCATACACTATAATATTTAAAACAAGAACAACTAACTGAAAATAAAACTTAAAAAAGGGTGAGAATCAATATAAATTTCACAAAATACATTAGACCAGATCAACAAGACATTTAGTTGACAACGTACATAAACCTAACCACCTTTACCATATGATTAAATAGTTTTTTTTACACGATAAGTGGTTGCCTATAATTATTGTAGTTCTAACAAATTTTACAATCTGTATTATACTGAAGTTGCAGCATATATCCCTGTAAAATAAAGAAGACATAATCTGGAAAATCACCAAGTAAATGTTCCTTCAGCAGGCTTTAAAATGTGGCATGACGATGGGGAGGACTATCATGACAAAAAAAGTTACATGTCCCTTCCAAAATGATGGCATCAGGACAGGTTTTTGGTACAAATCATTTGCACCAGCCTTCATGTGGATGGGGACAGTAAATTGATGGAGATACAAAATGAATATTGAGGAAAGATGTAATGAGCTTCGAAAAAATAGCCAATAATTGAAACTTCACCTTTTCTCTTGATTCTTTCTCATATTTGTGCACTTCTTTCTGCGAAATTCTTCCCATTAGGTGTAGCAGTATCCCACATAATGTAGATTTTCCTGAATCTACATGACCAATCTGTCGGGAGATAGACATAATTAAAAGACGAGATCATACTAGAAAGAAAGAGAGCAAAATATTAAAGTCAGGCAGGTTGAAGACATTACAACTGCAATAGTAAGTTGTCTTGAAATTTCTTCTCCATTGTTAGTAAGCTCCCAGTTTTCTGGATTGTGTTCTGCTGAGGACGCACACCTTCTTGGATTCATGATTGTCTCAGCAGAATTGGTTCCCAAACTCAACTTTCCAAGACCACTGGTTGAAGCTTGAATGCTGTTCTCAACAGTAGAAGAATAGTTGTCCCTCATCATATTTGACTTCTTCGCTACAATAGATGAACTTTCTATTTTCTTAACTCTAGTAACTTCAACTTTTGCATTACTCATGTCACTTGAGGATCTTTTGCCACTGCTCACATTGGAAATTGTTGCAGATGAATTTTTCAGTTTAGGAAGATTGCCTGTTGTCATCCAAAGCCTCTTGTCATCAATACATAAAGGAAATTTAAAAAATAGAAGCAAATATAAAAAATAAAAGATATGCAATTCAAATAAGGGAACAGTGTTGAGGGAGAGAATATGACATAAAAAATATGCAGCTTCACTACATACAACAACAGTTTAATCAACAACTTTTCCAACTTTTCCCTCTAATATTAAATGTCAATTGCTGAAATTTGGTCCATCAGTCAAAAAGTAACAACAAATGATATTAAATGATATTATATCATGAAATGCTAAAGGTGTCTGCCAGCTACATCAATCAAAGATTAACTGAAAAAAAGTTGCAACCTTGATACCAACAGTTTACAGTAATAAATAATATATCAGAATGTAGGAGTGCCACAAGACACAATCTGTATATAAAGACATTACTCTCATTCAATTGAAGAAAAGTTCAACTTGAAATTAAATATTTACTAGCATAATCAGAAAATGCACCTTCTATCTTTACCCCAGAAGAATGCTTTGCACCTGAGACAACATCATCTGGAGAAGGAGTGTCAAAATTGAAAGGGTCTGTGACATTAAAAAGAAATGACAAAAGGATTACCATAAATGGTTTAACAACGAATATATTCTCAAAGAAAAGTACTACATATCAGAACATTACTTCAATGAACAGTGCAGGAAAATATCTGCTGGTGAGTACATCAACAGCAAAACAAAAAATATGGCTTTTGTTACATGTTAAATGCAGACCTATCTTCATGCATATTCTGCATTCAGAACTGGTTTTCTGGAAATCATAAAAATGACCATATACATGTCCAGTTCCATAAAAATTATGCCCTTCTTTCTTTAGTAACTCATGACTAAACTCCTGCAAAACAATTGGAGGTTCGAGCTTCTTGCAGGACATTGATGATGCAAAAAGAGACTTGGCCATCATTGATGCTCCAAAATCTTTTGGCACACAAAAAACTGCATGAAAGAGCTATCTCTATAACAGACTAGCTGACATGTATGTCTACACAAAATACAATCTGCAGACATCATTTTTGCATTGTTACACTTACATTAATAATTTAACAGGTTTCATCAATGTGAAAGGCACTTGAACGTAACTAACCTGTCTTCTTAGTTTCATTAACAGAGGAGGTGGTTGATGCATTCCTAACAGTTCCACATATATCGCAGAACAGCAAAGTCTGGTCATTATCATATGTGCAAATAGAACAACGCCAGATTGAAGAGTTTGGAACAACATGATCAGCTTTATCTGTGTTTAGCCAGGGCATCAGAAAGTAACACATAGGGGATTGTTCATTAACGCAATGAGGTGACATAAATAACGATCATGAATCACACAGACAATTGTTTCAGACAGACTGGGTAATCCCAAATTAGCAGTGACAAAGTCTAAGTCTCGGTGAAAGATTTAGTAGTTCAAACAGTTCAGATATTGTAAGGCTAAGATAAATAAATATAATCAGAACAGTAACCCACGAAAAAAACTTCTATCTAGTTTGCATGAACATAGTCTTCAAAAACTAAAAGAAAAGAAGACCATAGCAAACACAAATGGCTAAAAAAGCTGCATCCACCTCAAAGATAAAAGTAAAAGAAATGAACAGATGTACGCATAAAATGAGGTATGGACCCTAACCATCCTCATCTTCAAGGTAATAGTCATCATCTTCGCCATAATAATCATAATCATTGTCATCATCAAAACCATAATTCACTTTGTGTGGCATGTTCCTACACAAAAAAAGGGAGGTGCAATTACCATTAAGCAGTCATTAAGCTCCATAAATAAGCTGAAAATATATTATTAAGCAGGAAATATAGAGAATCAATTAAGTAAAGTTTAACTTACAGAACAGCATAGAGGTGGTGTAGGAGCATACAAGGGTCCATTTGGTTGGCACAAAAGTAATGTAAATGGCATGAAAACTTTTAAAAAGTCAACTTCACTAAAAGTAGTTGTATTTAATATATTTTATATAAAAATAATATTTAGTTAGTTATTTTGGATAAAATTAAGTAAGATTACATCCAAGCGAGAGTAAAAAAGTATCACGTCTACTTCCAAGTATATCACCCATATGTGCAATTAATCCCTAGCCCCCACCCCCCCAACCTGAAATAAGAAGATAAGAAAAAAGGGAAAATATTTTTGCATATGGGAGATGTAACAACCCGGCCCAAAGTACAACATAATAAGCCTAAGTCATTTCTTTAAAATGGTTAACCGAAGTTTAAGATATATAGTTCATTCTACTTATAAACAAGATCCTCTCCCAGTAGGTATTAAATGTGGGATTAAGTTGAGGATCTCATAATCCATTCCCACTTATAAATAGGATCTTCTCCCGGTAAGTATTAGATATGGGACTAAGTTGAGGGATCTCACATAAAACCACATAAAAGTAATTATGATTAATTTGAATACAAAACACATTAAATATGTACTAATTTTTCTATAATAAATAATAGATTTATACTAATTTTAGCAAGATCAACCATTTCAAATTTTTATGTTATTTAAATTTATTTCATGCCAACCAAATAAACCCGAATAAGAAATATGCTTTATTTGAGCTTTCTTTTATACTATCATTATTTATAGGATTTCTTTGGCAATAAGCCACAAGATTCCTTTCTTTATGATTTCCTTAATTTTTTTTCACAGCTACTGTATTGTTACCTTGTTTACAATAGTAATCATTATATACAGAGGGGATGCATTAGTCAATGTGATACAGTTTTTGTTGAGTTGAATTTAACTAATGAGATACAGTTTTTGTTGAATTGAATTTTCTATGCTTCTTTACTTTGGTTCTCTCTTCTTCTGCTTCTCCTACTTCTTTGCAATGATCAAAGCCCCTTTATATCATTTTTTTCTTATTTTAGGTTTTCTTTTAATATGGAATTTATTATCACAAAGCATTAGTCAAAACAAGTTAAATTAGTTCCTATTTCTAACAATGAGTTCTAAACCATAAAAGTAACCCGAATAGACCTGATAAATAGCCACCTCATTAATGGCCACATCAATTATAAATAAACAAACACTAACCAATAATATTGAAAATTTTTTGCTAAGACATGTAGGAGAGGCCTGCATGGTCATGTCCCAAGAATTCCTTCTAGGATTAAACTTTATAACTTCAAACACAGGAGGAATATTAGTCAATAATAATAGTTTAACTATTTTTAAAAATAGTCATCAATTTCCAACTCACAAATATAAAAAATAGTTAGAGTTGATAGAGAAGCATGGTGGGCCCGCATCACTGGATTTTTTATATAAAACAGAAGATCAAGAAATAGAAAATGAAACATGGCATTTAATGAACCAACATAAAAAAACTTGCTAGGCGCTACAATTTTTTGTAGTGCATGGATTATGGGCCGTTGGACAAAATCCAATGGCCCACAATCCACCTTGTGTTTCCACCCCCCTTCACTATTTTTATGTTTTAAAAATCCACCTACTTAATCCACCTACGTTGCATTAGATTACACTACTTATTTAGTCGACCTACTTAATCCCTTAACATTTGTTTTAATATCACACAGTCACGTATTTTTATTAACATAAAAATATTTAACACATCAATCACTCAATTATAACATCCTAACATGATATACTAATAATCCTTATTTTTAAATAATTAAAATAAAATAAATTATACCTCACACGGCGTGGGCAATTGGGCTAAGGCTAGGGTTTCTTCGCACTTATTGGAGCGTGAATTCAGTGCTAAGCAGTGTCCGAAGTTCAATCAGGTTCGACTGGATGAACTCGGCAGAAGACGGGGCACAATCCGGAAAATCTGGTTTTGGGGCAAATTCAGTGATTTTCCAGCGCGTAAATACAGTTTTCCGGCGACTATTCCGGCGGGGCAATCGGGAGTAAGGGTGAGTACCGTCTCGGCGAGCTCGACCAAATGGCGGTGACGATTAGGGCAGCCGCGGCGACGATGACTGCCGGTGGCGGCGTCGAATACGGCTTGCACAGTCGGTCGCTCCGAGATCGGGCCCACGGCCGGGCTCGGCCGCGGCGATGGGTCGATAGGTGCTCGTCGGCGTCACTGCGGCGGCGCGGCCCGGACGGCGGCGAATCGAGTGGGGAAGAGTCGCCGCTTGTGGGGAGATTCCAGCGTCGTGGCAGGGAGTCAGTGGCCGGTGTTGGTCGGGGCGGCACGGCGGGGCGGCGTCGATCGGCGGCAGTTCGGCGTCGACAACGGCGGCGGCGACGAGCACAGGGGTGGCGGCGATGGGTTTGGGGTGAGGAAGTGTGGGGAGGGCGGTGAAATATATCAATGGCAAATTTGTAAATAAATATTAAATTGATTTTTATTCGAGTTAAAATAATAAATAATTATTAATAAATTTTTTTTAAAAAACAAAAAATTAAATAAAAATCTCACAAAATATATTATATATCATAACACTAGAATAACATATTCTATAATTAATAACTTATCCAACCCAATTGCCTTATAATGAGTCTTAATGTATTATGCGGCCTAAAATTATATAATATATAAAATATATGTATATATATATATAAGGAAAAAGTTACCCTGGGATCGATCCCAGGAAAATTTCCTGGGATCGAATCCAAGCTACCCCTCCTCTATATATAATGCATACTTTCGTATATTTTGATAATTTATTTTTTATTATTTTTTTGATATTATCATCATATATTCAAATATATTTAATTTTTATCATTCATAACTCACGCCTTAACTTAGTACGTGGTTCATAAAGCTGACTCGACTCAAATCAAAGATTGAACTAATAGTTCACTGTAATAAAATCCCAACTTGAGTCACGAATTTATTGTCAATTCGTCTAGTCTTATCTTTAGTTGTTGTTCGTGGTTAATCTATTCGGCAATTAGACATGAAAAGTGTATTTTTGCATGGAAATTTATCAAAACCAATCTATGTTAAACAAACTCAAGGGTTTGAAGATCCAAATCATTCTACTTATGTTTAGAGACTCTTAAAGACCCTTTCTTAGGATTGAGCATTCAGTTGGTTCAGTTTTGAACCGATTGAACTGAAATGTCGACCATGCCTTTGACTACCCAAATTCTATACTAACCCAAATCCGAACTTGGTTTAAAATCGAACCGAATTGAATCAAAATATTTTGGTAGGTTCGGCTCAATTTACTTAGAACTGAAATTATTAAATTTAATTATAATTTTCATAATAAATAAAATTTAACTATCATAATCATGTTAAAAAATATTTTATATGTAAATATTATGTTGAACATCTCAAATATAATAAAAATATAAAAAAAATATAATAACCCATATAAAGCATTAATATTAAGTTTTTTAAAACAAAAATAGGTTTTTGGGTCGTTTTCAGTTCGGTACAGTTTTGAATCGAATTTTTACACATTTAGAAAATTACCTAATGTGGAAATTAAACTCAACCATTTGTTTTTTAAAAACCAAACCGAACCAACAATTCGGTTCAACTTGGTTTTCTTGGTTTGGTCCGAACTTTGCTCTTTTACGGCCTCATGCAAATACCTCGAGGTTGGTGCATGGTTGCAGGAATCGGAATCGGAATCGGAATCGGTTTTCCAATGAATCGGAATCGGAATCGGTCTGAATCGGCCAAAAATTGATTTTTTTGAATCGGTCAGAAATCGGTCTGAATCGGAATCGGAATCGAAATCGAAATCGGTCCGAATCGGTTATATAAAAATATATATTGACAATTTATAACATAAATATATAAAAATTATATATTGATGTTATTTTGATATTATTATGTGTATTATAGTTTATTATATTTTTAATATTTTTGGATTTTTTTAAATTATTTTGAATTAATTATTATTTTATATTCGAGTCAGACTCGAGTCAATTTTTAATTATGAGAATGCCACCCCTCTCCCTCACCTCCACCGCG
>JAVDBV010061521.1:0-15168 GCA_032619315.1 Piper longum
TTTTTTTTTTATGTAAAAAAATAGGGGAAATTATTTATGGGCATTGTGTATCTAACTAAATTAGGAGCAGTTCGATGTGAGGGGAAGAGTTGTCGATGGTTGAAATTATTTAGAAGGTGGAACCTATCAAATTATCAAGCACACATAGATGCTAACTGTATTGTCACTTCTCGGTTTTTGGCCACTACTTGAACAGAAAACCAGACAAGAAGCTCTTACTTCACCTCCACTGTTGCACTGATCCACTGATTTGATGTACTTGTCAACATATTAACTCATTTTTTGCATACCATGTCTAAATTAAATGCATAGTTGGGCCTTTCTTTTTCTTTCTGTCTAGCAAAATATGCATGGCATACATGCAAGATGGTTAGCAGTTTTTAGCCTGCTTGCAGTGAATTTGGCACTTGATCTCTTCCATATAGATAAACCTAGCTACATATGATCATTCATAGTTTTTCAAACTTCGCCTCAAACAAGATTAGGCCTACACTGTTCCAGCATCATAAACACAGGAAAAACGTGATTGTGGGTTATCAATATTGGGTCAAATTGATGAGCTCCATTTGCTCGTCTATTTGACCTGCTACAGATAAAAAAAATAGGAGATAATGAGGAGAAGACAAGAGAGATGAGACCAAGCCTGACAAGTTGCCAACCTTTGTCCTTGAGCTCTTTGATTAATAAGAACTTGTAAACCATTCATTCTAGAGTAGTCTTACACACTCAACCTGTTTGAAGTAATGGAGTGGTACTCTTACCTTGTATCTAAATGTGGTTCTTGATATCATACTACTATATATGAAGCTTAATGACTTTCATCTCTTAACATATTTTTTATGCAATTTGGTCAACTTATTGAACCTTAGTATTCATATATAAGAGGTATTCATTCATAATGGGAACGATTGAACAATGGCAGGAATTGAGGCCGATATGTGGATCAGAAATCGATGAATATAAATATGTCATGGTCATTTTTAAATTAAGATACTAATAGAATCATATCAGGAGATTGTCAATCCTCAAATTATATCTAAATATTGCAAGTGTTCTAATCTAATTAGACAAGAACCTTGAGAGTCTCCCCTTTCCCACTCCTAACTTCCAACCTTCAAGAGGCCCCCTTCTTTCTTTCTTCAATTTTGTAGTTTTGACTTCAATTATATGCAACAACTTTAACTTATTATTATATAATGATCTCATAATTAACTCATTAGAGAATCACTTATCATAATTGTATAATTTTAGAAATAATAAATATGAGAAATTTAACTTTCAAAATACAAAAAGAGAAATTTATGAGAAAAGAATTTTATCCTGATGGAGAACATAGGTATTAAAATTTATAAACCAATTTATTCATGCATCAAAGTTCAAACGATAATTAATTGTAAATAATAAGATGATTTCGATGACGAATTAAGATGATCGGAGTCTATATCATTTCCATCAATCAGACTTTTCCTCTAAAATTGGAAAATCGGAGTCTATTTATAACATAGGTTGCGCACAATACTACATCTTGTATCAAATAATCTGTCATAACATGAATATCAGACAATCTATAAATAAATAATATGATACAAGCAACTCTGAAAAGCTGATATATATAAATAAGAAATCTACATTATTTCTTCTATGTGGCCTCAATACAAGTTTTTCAAAAGTAGAATATATATGCAAAACATAGATGAAAAAATCATACCCATGTATGTACAGAAATTAACCTGTGTTCTCAACTAACAAAATCTACAAACTTGATGTATATATAGTGTATGAACTTTGTGATCAGTGCTATACTGCAAAAACTGCAACCGTTATTAACTTCTTTCAAATTCAGATCAATCTCTAGGCCAATCCAATCAGTTATGAAGTGGGTTTGGTCCAGTGGGCACCGTACGCTTCGACTCTTCGACGCCACGCCTCGCTTCGTCGTCCCTGGGGCTCGGCAAGGGCGTAATCCTGGAGAACCTCCACGAAGCAGCAGGTGAATGTGGGAAGAACAATGACTTCCACTTCACATCAGTCTCCTCATGATGGCTGATCTTTCTAGCATAGCTGCAGATAGAGAATTGGCCAATGGCGAGCACAAAGAGCAGAAGCATGAATGGAAATGGAGAACTGCGGGAATTCATGGTCTGGGGTGATTGGTGAAGTACTGGAGGAGAAGGTTGAAGGAGATGAAGTGAAGTTGAAGTGAGCAGGTGGAGTGGAGTGAATATGGAGGAGACAAGCATTATCATGCTAACTAAACCAGTGGCATGGCATGACATAGTTGACCAGCTATAGGCAACTCGACCAGTTTAGGTGATTAATTCAATTTTGCGAAATAGAAAAAAATTAATTGACAATGATTTTTTTTGGCCAAAAGCCCAAGTAAAATGAACATTTAAATATTTTGTTTTGTTTTGTTTTATTCATCAATTGACGGGGTCTAAGAAGACACAATTTAATTATCTCTTCTATCTTAAAAAAATCCATCTATTTTGTCATTTCACTCGGACCATGGCAAAGCTCAAAATGTATAAACATCTATATCCTTCTGAACCACTCATTCCATGTTGTCGGCCTTCCTCAACCCCTCTTTGTGCTAATGCAAACCAAGTCTAACAACTGCACTTGGAGGTCCTGCCAGATAAATAGAACTAACAGCAAACAAAAGAATCAAAATTTTAAGCACAATCTTTCTAAGAAATAACCTTCTCGGAGAAAGGATTTCCATACAAAAACAATCCAAGAATAACGGTAATATCACTGCATGTCTGCATACATGCAGGTGAAGAATGCTCACATTTTTATGTCTTCTAATGTGATCAAATTAAGTCAAGTAGCTGCAGACAGACGAAAACAGTAAATTTTTAGTGACAACTTCTTGTTCAGTTAATGAGCATAATGAACAAATGAGTAGCCACTTATAATCCCCAAAGAACTTAGGAATTCTTTGCAAAAGATACACAGACATCTATAAGCAACAAAGATCACCAGGAAAACAAGACATACATGGCAATACGGAAAAAAATATTCACCTACAGTGGCTCCTCCTTTTGTGAGTTTAAGAATCTGAAATCGCAAGTTCAAAAGGATGAAGCTGTTATATGTTATCAAAATGTTCAAATCCCACATCTGGAATTTTAGTAATATGGGAGGAGTCCTCTCTTTATAAAAATAACTCTTCCTCCTTTAATTCAATCTATCCCGAAATTGCAATTCTCTTATTTCATCAGCAATTTATTTTTTCTCTTTTTGTAATATTTTTTTATAAAATATTATTTTAATAGTGTCCAAAAATATAGACATAATTGGTCAAACCTCGTTAAATTCTGGTATTCTTTTTATATTTATTTAATAATTATTGTCGGATATAATTATTATTAATTATTGTGCTATTAAAATTATTTATCTTAATAAAATTTTATATCTTAAAATTTTTAATACAATCATTTTCACACTTAGTCATCGAGATCAAAGTAGAGCCCCGAGGGGCAATGCCCACATCACCAGACCTCTACCACCTTCCTCTGCACTTAAGAATCCACTGACAACGTTCATGTCTGTTTTAACCAATCCCGGGCGGAAGTAGTTAATGGAAAATCCTGGCAACTCCTTAGCCAACATCTTCGTATATGCATTGGCAGCTGCTTTTGACACTTTGTAGGCAGCCATTGTATCTGGCCACCCATTAGTTTCCAGCTTACCCTCTCTAAAATCTGTGAGGAACTGTTTTATCAGCTCGTCTATTCTCTCTCGCTGTAGTCCTTCCACATTGTTCAACTCTTCCCTCGTCTTCTCATTAGGGATGTATCAAAATAATAGAATGTAAACTGAGTTCAGATTTTCATGGGCATGTTCAGTTCAAGCTCCATCAATCAGAAGCATTATAAAATCAAATTACCATCACAAAAGAGCTTACTCTGAGCTGACCGTATACGGATTATAGGTTTATCAGCTTTGGTGTCGGAGAAAGCCGGAGGAAAGGCATAAGTGCTTCAGATACATCCTTTGTACCATAGTAATTCACCTTGAAGCATTCTTCAGCTCCTTCGTAGCTCTGACTGATCAGACGATTGGCCAACTCAGGATAATCACCCACAAGCTTGATCAAAATGCATGCAGTGTTTCAGAAGCAAGTAATAAGGACGAGATGGGTAAGGCTTTCTATTACTATTTGTCAAACCCGACAAACCAAGTTTACCAAAAGAAAAAAAATCCCCGACAAGCAGTAGATTGATCTATATCTAATTTATTATCAAGGAATTGGGTCAACCCTGGTTCTCTTGCTGAGGAGGGAACTTGGGGTTCAACGTGTGTCTAGCCCGCGAGCAGCAGAGCCAGGCCCAGCCATGTGTAGGAGGGTAGAACTCGATCAAATAATTCATGCTTTGTCAACTTTGTAACTAAGAAAGTCCGCTTTAAGATAAAACAACAAGCCTGTCCCCTAGGAAGATGCAAATTATGGAGCATTTCACGGTTCACTGTAACCACAGAAACACCTGCATTGTTAACCTGCAAGGAAATAATTTGCCTGTACTTGAACTTTAAATAATAAGTGGTGAAAGTCCTCACTGTCTTTTGTATTAAATAAAGACTAGATGGAAATAATCAATCCTAAAGGCTCACCAAGATATCAAGCTTCCCAAAATTGGTTGCTATGAACTTCACTACAAGGCTAACAACATCAGAAAGCACCAATTCTTTGAGCTTGTGAAAAGCTTCATTGCCTTATTTCTCATTTCTTGCAGTAAGGATGACAAGTATCCCATTTGAAGCAAGCTGCTTTCGGATCTCAAATCCGATTCCTTGGTTGCCTACAGTGGCAACTGCATGCCTGCAAAATGAAAATCACGTATGCTAATTATTCCAGAAAATTTTCATTTTTCCTCCTACCGACATGCATAACAGTCTCTGGAAAAGAAAATGCATATCATCATGGTGATCAAAGTTTATTGCTTATAATTTTTGTTCTACGACAAAACTCAGAAGTGGGATAAGCTCACATTGTTCTATAGATGGTACTGATGGTAGTCATCCAAAAACCATCCTGGTTTTTTGTCATATCTTAATGTTAATATTCTGAAATGACAAGCACTGATTTTTTAATTTTTTTTTATTTTTGTCTTCAATGGATGCAAAAGCTCACCAAAGACGAGCCAGGATGATAGAGTTGTCCTGTATGCTCAGATGCTTTAAGCTATATAACAAAACCATTTAACTAAAGAAAATAAAAAATAAGCTTCCTCGATAAACACTTGACGACTAAATCTTAAAGGATTCTTGCAAAGGGAAATCCTACTCCAAAAAAGGAGATTACTAAAACTGCATAAGAATGAAGGTAACATTGAGGACTTGATGTGGACAATACTTGAAAGGGAAAAGTGCTTACATTCCCATATCTAGCGCACAAACAAATAAAACCAGCAAATTATTAATAACTCAGATACTCTGAATTAAATTTAGTTCAAGTAAATGTTCATTCCATGTTTTTCTTACGTTATCATTATATAATAACTCAGATACTCATAATTAAATTTAGTTCAAGTAAATATTCATTCCATGTTTTTCTTACGTTATCATTATATAATTAGGTACATTTGACCCTCATTACTCATAACACAAAACCGGCTTCGACTTAGCACATATGTCATAAAATAGACTCGACTTGAATTGACGATTGAACCGACTGGTTCACTAATGTAAACCCTGAATCGAGACATGAGTTTTACAAAACCGAACTTGAATTAATATTTTCTAATTTCAAAACTTGAGGTGAATATATCAAGACGAATGTATTGGAATAAGGAATAAAAAATAGTATTTAACAAATAAGAATACAAATAATTTTTAAGTGTTTTGTGAATCTATTAGACTCTTCTATTCTCTCTAAGAGAGAAAGAACATAGCTTTACTAGTTCCTTTAAGTTGTACACTTCTTCCTTTTGATGTTAGAGATAAGACTCCAATTACAAGCTTCTTCATTTTGATGGTAGGGAGGAGACTTCACTTACAACAATATACTTTTCTCAATAAAGCTAAACACTTCAAGCACACTTGCTTGAATAATTATAACGTGTAAGAATATAGTCAATTATAAGAGTAAAATAATATAGAAAGTTAGGAAGTCATTCTTGGTCATTTCTAAGTCTTCCAAATATATTTATAAAGCAAATAAGTTCCACACTCCTCATGAGCATCTTAGACGGAAATGTAAAAGAATTCTTCAAGTCAATAACAAAAAAACATTAAAATGAAGAATCTATCCATCATCAATCGATTTCTGATTGTCTCTTCGATCGTGCTTTCAAACACAATTGGTTTTCAATAGTGCTTCTGATCATTATCAAAAGCCCTCTTCTTTTTTTGATTTTTTTCCACTCGATTTGACTTTCAATTAATCAACTCTTTTATATTTTGAGAAAATATGACTTGGAGGAATTTTGCCATTTAAACCTATAAAATTCAAAATAAATGAAGCAATAAATTAAAATAATTTTTTATTTTATTTTTATTTTATTATATTTTGATTAATTATCTCCTTCTTTAAAATTCTTTTTTTTTTAATAATGGAGAGTTGATTTCAACGTATACAACTAGCCATAGGGATCATCTGATTTTGGCCAGCCTTAGCCGCATGGGCCTTACTCAAAATTTTCTCTAAGTATACGCAACATTCGAGCCCACATTTTCATGTTGGAATGAAGACACTGCAAGCACAGGCTCAAAAGGATGACACTTCCATCTGATCAGAGTAGAGCCCAGAAGGCCCCCCCTCATGCAGCAGTGCCAGCATCACAGGGCCTCTAACACCCTCCTCTGCAGTTGTGTCTCCAGAGATGGGGTTGAAGTCTGTTCTAACCGAACTTGGGTGGACATAGTTAACAAGGAAGCCTGGCAACTCCTTGGCCAATACCCTTGAATATGCATTCACTGCTGCTTTTGATACTTTGTAGGCTGATATATCTTCTGGCCACCCACTGATTTCCAGCTTTCCCGTTCTGAAATCTTCAAGCAACTGTTTCACCAACTCATCAATTCTTTCTCTCGAGTCCATCTACATTGTTTAACTCTTCTCTTATCTTCTTGCTGGGTATGTACTGAAATAGATGAATTTGATCAATGTCTAGAAGTTGTGTGCGTAGGCTGATCCATTAATCATGCAAGCTTCATGTTGAATGGCATAAATCCCACATCTAAATGGTGTGGGATGTGGGGGGGGGGCTCTCTCCCTATAAAAGGGACCCTCCCCCCTCTTTAGAAGATTATCCCAAAGGGTAATCTCGAATTACCTACTTTCCTTTCTACCGGTAGTAATTGTCTTTTCTACCATCGGTAATTCTTTCTCTCTTTGTAATATTTCTCTTTACTTAAATATTATTTTGGTAGTGTCCGAGGACGTAGGCAATTGCCGAACCTCGTTAAATTCTGGTGTTTGTTCTTGTTCTTTACTTGTCTATTTAATAGCTATTGTCGGGTATAGTTGGTGTTAATTATTGTGATATTTATATTACTTGTCTTGATAAAATTCTGTCTAGGAGTTGGTTTTTAAGCGGACTATCTTGTCCCACCAACTTTCCTGGGAATTTTATCTTTGGGTGATTTTTTAGTACAATAGTTTTCACGCTTATCATCTAGGTAATAGTTCTCACAGTGAACTAGTTATCTTTGGTAAAAATTACCCGTTTTTCACAACATTTCACAAACTTAGCTTATATTGAGTTGGCCATGGGCGGATGTCACATTCACTATCTTTGGTGAACGAGAAGTCTGGAGGAGTGGTAGAAGTGTTTCAGACACTGCCTTTGTTCCATAGTAATTCACATTAATGCATTCTTGAGCTTCCTCGTAGCTCTGACTGAACAGAAGAGGCACTGCTGAAAGCTTAATAATAATAATAAAAACCCATATTTCAGAAGCTAAGCTAATATTAAAATTGAGATGAAAAGAACATATTTCAATTGTCAAATCTAATTAACAATAATAACAATCCAAAGCTTCCTCAAATGTTATATCAATGGTTATGTTTTACTCAACATGAAGAAGAGCTAGAATACATAACAAACTATGGTTTGTCATGAAGTCGCTAAACCTGTCCTAAAGGAAGCTGCAAGTCCTTGAGTATTTCCGTTCTAATCGTGAGCCCAGGTGCAGCTGCATTGTTAACCTGCATGACAATAGTGAATCGATTGCCGATTCCATTACTATTACAAGTATTTGTCTTTTAAACCAATCTAGGGGTATATCGGTGCCTTATGCGGGGTTGTATATATTATCTTTTAAATATTAATTATGCACTTAAATTAATATCATCGTTTTCAATTTTTTTTTAAAAATTATATGTTAATTATAATTAATTATCGTCTTCTTTTTTAATACGATGTATCGACCCACTACTTAATCTGAAACTATTGTTTGCTTTCCATTTTTTCATATTTTGTAATTTAATTAATTAAAATTTTTTTAAAAAATAAAAAATATCTCCCTACTAAATGCTTAAAATCTCTAAATATGCTGGTAATATTTTAAAAAATTCAATATGCGATATTTTGAAGAAATTTCCAAATATTTTAATAATAAAATTTGAAATTATTATTTTTATTATTATCACACCCAAACATATATAATAAAGTCATTTAATTATCATTTATTAAAAATTGAGGACAATTATCAAATTTCGTCCTCTAATAGAAGTTAGAAGTTAGACAGATTAAAACGACCAAATATGAACTTGTGATTAATCATAGAACCCTGCTAAATGTGCTCACCAAGATATCAAGCTTCCCAAAATCGGCTTTTATGAACTCTGCTAGTGAGACTGCGCCATCAAATCTAGCCGATGGAAGATAACATCAGAGAGGCCCATCTATGTGAACTTGTGTACAGCTTCAATGCCCAACTTCTCATTTCCTGCGGTGAGGATGACAAAGACCCCATTTGAAGCAAGCTGCTTGCATATCTCAAAGCCGAAGGGTGGCCGGAGGCTTGCCGACGGTGGCCCAAAGTGGCGATCACCAGTTGAGCTATATATTGGGTTTTTTTTTGCTCGCCTACAGCATGTAACTCCTCCTCCTCCTCTTCTTCTTTTTCTTCTTTTTATTTTAAATTTTTGATTTTTTTTTATTTCTATAATTCATGCAAGAGCAGATCCAATCTTCAATCTAAAATTTATTTATTTGATCTCCTGCTTTGCAACCATTTATTTTCTTCTATTTTTTTTTTCTAGGAATCATTCAGGGGTGGGAGAAAAAGCAAGGGAAGCAAATTGGGAGCAAGTTAAGTTAAGAGACTTTTACCTCCAAACAACAGTTGGGTACAAGGGGGGGGCATAGGGATGTCATCTGGACCGCAAGTGTGATCCAACGGCCAATATTACCTACTCAGGCTATCATTTTTCTCGGAATAAAAATACGACCAAACAAAGGAAGCAAGTGCACCTTTAACTGGAAAATCCGTTACCTGCCCACTCTCTGACTCCCGCCAGATCTACGCCACTTCTTGCTTCCTTGTATGCAGTATAATATATAACAACTATCATCAACTATATGCACAATAAAGTGTGCTTGGAAAGAAAAAAAAAAACTATATATAAGGTGCCATCGTGATGACCCGCCCCATCTCCCTCACAGGCTTGGTTGGTTCCCTTCTAGCTTCCTTTGCTTCCCTTGTTGTAACTATATAGAAAAAGGTAGTCTTTCATGATTTCATTCATTGGTACAGATTCTACTTTTTAATGGGTCTTCTTCTATTCTTTTGTAATATCTATCTAGTTTATTGCTATCAAGGATTCCATTTAGAGGGGATGGGCAGCCATACTTCTGTGTGTTGTAAATTATATTCTTTGATAATGGATGGTTGATTTGTCATGGTAGATCCAGGGGGATTTGTTGTTGTTCTTGCTCTATTTGTTTATTTTTTATTTTTTCGCATTTAGATCTCTCCCTCATTAGGGAGCTTTACTAGCTTTCAATTTAGGGCAGTCGGTATTTATATGTTCAATGAAGAAAGAAAAATTTCTGCTGCATCTGACCTGATTGATATTTTTTGTGGTTTAGAGTTCCAGTTGTCTGAATAGTTGCAGCAGTTTTTTGTAGCATCAGTTTAATTTTTGTAGGCTATATATTTATTTAAAAGTTCTCCTTGATGGTATAATCTAATTATCCGTCTTTTTTTTTAATTGTTGAACGCTTTTATTTTTTGTTTGGCACTTCACAATGATTTTCCTGTTATTTTTTTTTTACTTCCATTCGTATTTTTCATTTGAAGAGTATTAATAACTAGTTTCTAGTGGCTACACCACCAGTTTCTGTTTTGTTATTCAATTTAGGGAGATCATGCCTTTTGGAATGATCTGTCTTTTTTACTCTGTAAAGCTTATGACAAGGTCTCTGCTTTATTACCGTAGGTGTAGGATTCTGGTGAATGATGACAGCTAGGAAGTCAGGATTACTTGCTTTATTTGACGTTGACGGAACTCTCACGGCACCTCGAAAGGTTTTGAATTATTAGCAGTAGTTTTTTCTTCTCAAATTTCTTTTTCTTCCACCTTATCCTAAAATAAGGTCGGGAACATGGATCTAAATCTAGAATTCATGAGATTTTTTTTCACCTCAACGTGCTTTCCTACATGAATATTACATGAATGGGCCAGGTGAAATGTTAACCCTTCATATATTTTGTTTGATTTATGTTTATGTCTAATCTTTTCAGAAGCAGCACATAAATTATTTGGTTTTTCTCAACAGGGGGTGACTCCTGAGATGTTGGATTTTCTAAAGAACCTTAGAAAGGTACATCATATCTTTTTTTTCCCCTAGTTTATTTTTTGCACATGAGAATTATTTCGTTCTGCTTAATTTGGACACTGGTTGGGATAATGACAGGTTATAACAGTTGGAGTTGTTGGAGGATCTGATCATTCTAAGATTGAAGAGCAACTAGGAAAGACGGGTAATTTCACTTTTTTATTCATAGGCCTTTACATCTTTCAAAGGTATAAAGTTTTCTGATTGAAGGAATCTTTCATTATACATTTCATTTTTTTGTTTATAGAAATTGGAGGTTGTAGAAGGGAGAAGTTCATTGATAGAAGTAACTGAATGACGTGGACTAGTGTTGTGCATGCCTATGTTTGCCTTTGCCATCATACAAAGGGAAAATTAATCTGAATGTTTGTTTCTTGTGCAGTCAACAGTGACTTTGATTGCGTTTTCTCTGAGAATGGTCTTGTAGCGCACAAGAATGGAAAGCTTATTGGGACTCAGGTAACATCAATGTATTGTATAGTTTTATGATTAACGGTGATTTTCTATAGGAAATGGATATACTTTCTTATTTTTCTTACCTTAAGAACCTTGTCTTTTGTTGAGAACATTCCTTCTCCATTTTGAATATTTTTGCTTTCATTTAGCTTGACTGCATGGACCTGAAAATGAGTTTAATTGTAGTCTATTTTCCTTATGTAATTGTTTTAATGTTTTGTACAGAGTTTGAAATCATTTCTTGGAGAAAAGAAATTACAGGTGTAGCTTTTTTATTCTTGGATTTTTTACATCTGTGAAAATGTTATAATAACTGATTTGCTTTTGATTGTGATGTTCTTGTAGGAGTTCATTAATTTCACACTTCATTATATTGCTGACTTGGATATTCCAATTAAAAGGTTAATAAGTATTTGGGCACATTAGGCTACAAGTTCTTCGTAATATTTGTGACCCAAAAATTGATGCTTCTCATTTCTTTACGGTTAGGGGAACTTTCATTGAATTTCGAAATGGCATGATTAACGTGTCACCGATCGGACGAAACTGCAGTCAGGAAGAAAGAGACGAGTTTGAAAAGTATGATAAGGTATAAACTTCTCCCTTAACATGAACAGAACTATTGCATTTATGTAACTCCATAATAAGAAAACAAATGTCTGAATTTCCAGATTCACAATATCCGGGCACAAATGGTTTCCGTACTTCGTGAGAAATTTGCTCATTTTAATCTTACATTCTCTATCGGTGGACAGATAAGCTTTGATGTAAGTGTACTGGGCTAGTTGTTGCTTCAAGCTTGGTTTTGCTAGGACTGATGTAGTTAATGATAATGCTCTTTTTGCCTCTGTAACAGGTATTTCCTACAGGATGGGATAAGACATATTGCTTGAGATACCTTGAGGAATTTGATGAAATTCATTTTTTTGGAGATAAGACTTATAAGGTTTAACAAATTGTTGTTTTTAAGGTCATTATTTGAAAAATTTGACGAGAGATTTTGTTTATGGCTCTCATTGGTTTTGCCAACAAATTATATCAATTTGTTTGCTTCATAATTATAATTTTCATTTGAGGGGAAAAGTTGATTTGAAATTTCTTTTTTCTTTTTTAAGTTCTGTACGGTAGACCTCTGCAAAGATCAGTATGGTGTTGGAGCATTTTTTTGTCATAACTTGCTCCTTCATCTAGTTGGTAAATGTTTATCGCAACACTCATCACACTAACAACTTCTCATCAACAGGGAGGAAATGACCATGAGATTTACGTGTCAGAAAGAACTGTTGGCCACTCAGGTGAATCTTTATTTATCACTTTTAATATAAAATGCCATTTTGTTAACTTGAACAAATCCTCTTCTTCTGGAACTTATATTCTTCAACAAGATAACTTGGAGGAGTCTTTAATCTTAAAAATTCAACAAACAACCTTTCGAACCTTTTATTTTCTTTCTAAATCTTCTTTCCTAGCTTAATTCATTGCTAAAAAATCAGTTGTTGGCTTTATCATATTTAATAGTTTGCAAAGGGAGAACAATAGTTCAGCTGTAGTGCCTAACTTCTGATGCTCTAATCTTTTCATATTGACATTTGAGTCTTGTATAATAGAAATGTCCGCAGCAATCTGCAAAAAATTGTGAATTTTCAAAATATCTTTCATTAAGGAGACTCACCATTCATCCTTGTGATGGGACACGACCATTGTGTAATCAAAAAGCATATTTTAAAAGAGTAGAGCATTGGATTGTAGGTAGCATATGCAGAGTATAGGTGGGATTTCGAAGTTCCCTTTTGAAGTTATGTTACAATAGTCTAGATATTGATATTCTAAATCTTTACTTTAAACTATAACAAGCTTGACAGGGATTCTTTGATTTCGTTGTTTTTCTTTTTCTAAAAATCAGTATTTTTGTGCAGTCACCAGTCCAGATGACACTATGAAGCAATGTACTGAACTCTTCCTTGGAGAGTTCCAGGGCTAGCAATATATCTGCTTTTGATGAACTTATTTACCCGTCATCAGCATTTCCATTGCACACTTCTGCAGGATGATCTATGTGTTGATTGTACGCCGTACCTGTTCTTCCATGTTTGATGGTGGGAGCTGGAAGCAGACTAATTTATTTATAAGAATAATAATTGCTTTGGCCTATTTTTTACAGTCATTTTTTACAATAATGACATCAATGCTTCATAATGAATATTAGATGCATCGACTGTCCTTTATCAAAAGAGTAATATAAAGTCTGTACTCTATAGCAATTCGGCTTACAAACCTATAATCTTGAAGGAATGTCATTACTTGTGTATTACAAGTTGATATATTTTGGATTACAAGTTTTTTTATGTGAATTAGTCAGAAATTTTGAAGAGCAAATATGACAAAGAGGAGACTATACTGTGACCTGTCAAAAAAAAAACAGTGCTGTACATTCCTGGATGTGCATTTATACAAAAAACGAAACATCACAGAGAGGATTGAAATCTCGTTGCTTATGACTTGATTTTCGTTTCTTCAAAAAGGGGAAAAACAGCGATGTTGGCTTATGAAATGTGATCAAACCGAAATGTCAGCAGGCCCAATTTTCAGCAGTTTCTATTTATTTATATTGTTCAAACTCGTGTTCCGGTTGCAGCAGCAAAGAGTTGCATCCCAGCTTCTCCCATTTCTGTACATGCTAATGATGACACTGGTTTGTGGGAAAGTTTTAAGAGCCTGTGATATAGAATAAAACCGCTCTGGTAATCCACATATTGTGACGTGAACAGGCAGGCTGCTAACATGGAAACCCATGGCAGGTATGACGAGCAAAAGGCTGGGTGTATGAAGAGCACTTGGGAAGCATCTGTTCTTTTGTACCCAAGCAGTTAAAGCATCTGGGTTCACCATTCTCGTCCCCGGCAACTGTGGCAGTGGTTGTTCAATGCCCGTTGAGTCTGCAGAAATAGATTTTTTGCGGAATGCAACTCTAACTGACAAGCACTTACTTGCCTTCCATCTTTTTCCCAGTCAGCTCTCAATTGCCTCTGCCGCACTTCGGAGATTGGAGAACTTAACAAACTCATATCCTTTGCTCAGTCCACTCGTCCTAACCTTCACAAATTCACACCGAGTATCCTGCCAAATTCAGAGAACATGCTTCTCAGTTTGTTCTCATTCACAGACAGTGGCAGCAAGCCAACGTAATGATTTGAAAGATCGACCACCTTGCCACTTTGTTACCAATATCTGTGTCTGAACTGGAACCCAAGACAGAACTACTCGAGCTATAGTCCCCCCAACCTGGCCTTGCTATCCCAACAAAATGTTTGCTACTTGTTTTCATGTTTCTATGTTCTGAGATGAATTTATCAGGCCTCTTGAGAGGGGAAGTGCTATCCAATGATAGGTTCGCAGGCTGGTTGGGACAAGCAAATTCTCCCCTCCTTGGCTTTGGAATTATGTCCTCCGATATAATTTGCTCTTAGGTATACTTCTCTTTCACTGGAACCAAGAGCTTCTCCACCATTGCAACTGCAGACTCCAAAGAGTTCTGATTTTTGGCTTCAATCAGATCATGCCAGTCATCCGTATCCATTGTCTGAGATATTGACCTTCGCTTAGGCCCTTTCCGTACTTTCATTGAGCCTCTTCCTTTAATGACCATCCGGGCACCCGTTTATCGCTGCACTTTTCTTTTTATAATCCCAACTTGCCCAAGTATGAGATGGAAGAAATTGTCGCCTGGGTGTTCTCTTTATGGAATGTAGAGCTTCTTCTCTTTATGGAAGAAATTGTCGCCTGGCCGAATCCTAGCCGCCAAACTAGGGGCAATTGGGAAAGGGTAGCCATCCGGCCACCAGACTATGGCATTTGGGAAGGGGCAGTCATTCGGCCGCCATGGCCTTGGGCGGCCACATCCTAGTGCTGGATTGGG
>JAVDBV010061523.1:0-11233 GCA_032619315.1 Piper longum
AAATTTTTTATTTTTTTTATCGCACTATCTTTTTGCGCAGTATAGGTGCCTCGGGCCCACCGAACCTTCAAACCTAGATCCAAAAAGACGCGGTCTGCGGGGGCGGGCGATCCTTCACCCGAACAAATATTAATAATTAATTAATTAAATTAAGTATAAATTATTAATAAAATGCACCGTAGTGTAAAAAATTGATAAGGAATGATGCTTGTATTGATGTAATTATGATATATGATGTGGCTCCGCCTCCACTCCCACGTCGCCTCCAAGCTCCTCTCCTTCCTCTCCCTCTGCAACCAGCTATCCTCCCTCCTCCCCGCCTTCCTCCTCGTCCCCTTCCCCTTCCCCGTCCCCGACGCTGCCCGCTTTTTGGCAAGAGAAATAAAAAGGACTGCCATGAGTGAAACATTACTAGGATTTAATCTTTTTGGCAGGTTGTAAAGCATGGCTCTCCCAAATTATCTAAGCACAGGTTTTGTCTATGAAGTAGCATACATAGAGAGAAGCTACTAGATGGAATTGTAACTGTTGAAAGGGTTTTTGGGCAATCCATGTTAACAATACAGAGATGATGCTTTCTTCTAGACGAAGGAGGTGAAATGCAGAGAGAAGAAAAGACTTGGTATAAAGTAGCTTAGCATTTGAAAATCAACTGACGAGGAAGCTAAGTATGATTAAGCTAGCATTGATGTCAATTGAAGCGAGATATCTAGGTGAAATTCCCGGGAAAGAATATTCATCTAAAAAATATAAAATCTCTACTTTTTCTTTGCTGTGTATTTCACAGCAAAATCATCATGAGAGAAGCATCTAAACAAAATTATCTTTTACCAACAGTTTCTTTGCTTTGTCATTTGCAACCTTCAAAAAACTTGTGTACCTCACCAGGTCCAACCTCACATCCTGCTGTTTCAAAAACAAAAGAGTGCAATTCCAACCATTCTTCTTAAAAGACTCTGGGTCCTTCAATACTTCATCATCCTTTTCAAACTTCTCCGCTAAGGTGCACTCCTCCACATTGATCTTGTACTCTACATACTCGAGCCCAATCTCTAGAGCAAGCTTGCCGTAGTATACAGAAGATGCCCAATCCAGCCCGTGAGGAACGAGTACTACACTAGTTCTGAGAAAGAACAAATGGGTCAAGCCTGCTCCAAGCACCCCTACATGAGCATGGCTACCACTTACGAATTTATGAGCATGCCTCAACAGGATGATACGGCTGGGCATAAAGACGAGGACTTGGAAACCTACCTCCTCTACAGCCTTCACAAGCTTGCCTGGTTCATTTTGGCACTGGGGAATTAAACTAAAATTTATTTTTATCAAATTAGTTTCATTGGTTGCTTAAATTATTCTCATCTCTTCCTAAGTTTTAATTTTTGTATATTTACTAGTTAATCAGGCACATCTTAGTGCGTGCAAGGTGAAGGTACTTAGAATTTAGAGCCATATAATCTAGAGATTAAAAGAAATTGTCGGTAACCTACGCTAAGAAGGTAAAATTTGGAGAGCAATGGAGATAGAGCAAAGGAATAATAATCCCCTACCAGTAGCCAGTGACGATGACACAAAAGCTCTATAAGAGTTTGCCCTTCTTACTTTGGACGGATTACATTCAAGTATTTTCAAACTATCGATAAAAGCCAATAGCTTTGAATTAAAACCGGTGATATTCAAAATTTTACAAATTGTGGGACAATTTGCAAGACTGGCACATGGAGATCTTCATACTCACCTGTTCAATTTTATTGCTATTTGTAATTCATTTAAAATGAATCAAGTGTTTGAGGAAGCTATTCTGATTCGATTATTTTCATATTCTATGAGTGCCTAATTCTATCACCACTTGGGATAAATTACTGATAATTTTTTTACTTAAATACTTTCCACCATCTAAGATTGTTAATTTTCGTAATGATATTACTTCTTTTGTATAACTTGATAATGAATTACTCTATATGCATGAGAGAGGCACAATGCTTTACTAAGAAAGTGTTCATTCCATGAAAATCTCCCATAGATTCAAACTCAAACATTTTATAATACACTCCTTGGCTAAACGAAATCCATTGTAGATGTTGCCGCCACTAGGTCCCTCTTGAGCAAATCCTATAAAGAAGCTAATGAGTTACAAGAAAAGATGACATCTAATCATTATCTGATGGAGCGGGAAAGAACAATGAGGAAGAAAATGGAGATGTTTTAGAGTTAGACTCACTAACTGCCTTGTCTGCACAAGCGGCCGGTCTGTCAAAACAAATGCAAGCTTTGGAGATGAATTTTAATGTAAATGTAGTAAGCATGTTAGCTACTAAGTGTGAGTTGTAGGTGAAGGATATCCTACTGAGTATTATATTAACAATCCAGAATTAGTAAACTTTATTATAAGCTATACCAAGCAACAAAATAATCTTTACTTTAACACTTACAATCCTGGATAGAGGGATCATCCGAACTTTACATGAAGAGGCAACCAAGCAGCTTTTTAGGTCCACAACAACAAGCTCCTCCAGATTTTCAGTATAGTAGAATACAACCTTAGGAAAATAAAAAAACCATGGAAGAAATGTTTATACAATTAATGCATAAGTTAATAGGTGGACGAGAGAATATCATGATACCATTCTTCTATGATTCTGGAGATGGTTTTGCTGCTGAAAATAAAGATTGGAAATAGACAGTCAAATTGCTGTTGCTGATTTTTGGCAAATCTGGTTCAGATTTCATTTTGGCATCAACCATTTCTTTTCAAAACTCTCGCTTTGATCTTGCACTGATCTAAATTTGTGATTAATTATCTTTGATTTATGAAAATATGAATTCTCACATTCCCTATATATAGTTGAACTGCTGGGAAATGAGAATTAAAAAGGACTGCCATGATTGAAACTTTACTAGGATTTAATCTTTTTGGCAGGTTGTAAAGCATGGTTCTACCCAAATTATCTAAGCACAGGTTTGTCTATGAGGTAACATACATAGAGAGAAGCTACTAGATAGAATTGTAACTGTTGAAAGGGTTTTGGGGCAATCAATGTTAACAATACAGAGATAATGCTTTCTTCTAGACGAAGGAGGTGAAATGGAGAGAGAAGAGAAGACTTGGTATAAAGTAGCTTAGCATTTTAAAATCAACTGACGAAAAAGCTAAGTATGATTAAGCCAGCATTGATGTCAATTGAAGTGAGATATTGATGTCAATTGAAGTCAGATATCTGATGTCACTAGGTGAAATTCCCAGGAAAGAATATTCATCTAAAAAATAAAAAATCTCTACTTTTTCTTTTCTGTGTATATCTCAGCAAAACCATCATGAGAGAAGCATCTAAAAAGATTATCTTTTGCCAAGAGTTTCTTTGCCTTGTCATATGCAACCTTCAAATAACTTGTGTACCTCACCAGGTCCAACCTCACATCCTGCTGTTTCAAAAACAAAAGAGTGCAAGTCCAACCCTTCTTCTTAAAAGACTCTGGGTCCTTCAATACTTCATCATCCTTATCAAACTTCTCTGCTGAGGTGCTCTCCCCCACATTGATCTTGTACTCTACATACTCGAGCCCAATCTCTAGAGCAGGCTTGCCATAGTATACACGATGTGCCCAATCCAGCCCAAGAGGAACCACTTGTACGAGTATTGTGCTAGTTCTGAGAAAGAACAAATGGGTCAGCCTGCTCCATGCACCCCTACAAGAGCATGGCTCCACTTATGAATTTATAAGCATGCGTCAACGGGATGCTAAGGCTGGGCACAAAGACGTGGATTTGGAAACCAACCTCCTCTGCAGCCTTCACAAGCTCATCGGGTTCATTTTGGTGCCGTTGCCGTGGAATTAAATTAAAATTTGATTTTATCAAAATTAGTTTGATTGGTTACTTAAATTATTCTCAATTTTTCCTAAGTTTTAATTTTTATATATTTACTAGTTCATTAGGTACTGCTTATCGCATGTAAGGAGAAAGTACCCAAAATATAGAGCCATATAATTCATAGATCAAGAGACCTTGTCGGTGATTACGCCAAAAAGCTAGAATTCGGAGAGCAATGGAGGCAGAGCAAAGGAATAATAATCCCCCACCGATAGCCAATGATAATAACACAAAAGCTCCAGAAGAGTTTGCTCTTCCTATTTAAGACGGATTACATTCAAGCATTCTCGAGCTACCAATAGAAGCCAATAGTTTTGATTTGAAACCAGTGATATTCCAAATGTTACAAACCGTGGGACAATTTTGAGGACTCACACATAAAGATCCTCACACTCACCTCTTCAATTTTATTGCTATTTGTAATTCATTTAAAATGAATCAAGTGTCTGAGGAAGTTATTTGGATTCGATTATTTCCATATTCTTTATCCAGAAATACGAGATTATGGTTGAATTCACAAACGCCTAATTTTATCACCGCTTGGAAAAATTAGCAATAATTTTTTTAGTTAAATACTTTCCACCGTCTAAGATTGTTAATTTTCGTAATGATATTACTTTTTTTGTGCAACTTGACAATGAATCACTTTATGATACATGAGACTGGCTCAAAGATTTATTAACAAAGTGTCCATATCACGAAATTTCCATGTGGGTTCAAATTCAAACATTTTATAATGGACTCTTTGGCCAAATGAAATCCATTGTAGATGTTGCTGTCACTTGGTCCTTCATGAGAAAATCCTATAAAGAAGCTCATGAGTTACTAGAAAAGCTGGCATATAATCATTATCATATAGGGTGGGACAGAGCAATGAGAAAGAAGAGTGGTGGTGTTTTTGAATTGGACTCATTGACTGCCTTGTTTGCACAGGAGGATATTCTGTCAAAACAAGTGTAAGATTTGGGGATGAATCCTACTATGCATGTGGTGAACATGTTAACTGTAAAACCTGTGACTTGAGTCAAGGTTTTACACTCATTAGCCGGTCGGTTTGACCGTGGTTCGAGTCGATTCAGCTTTAAGAACACGTGCGCTAGGCCGAGGCCGACCGTGTGCACGTGTTATGAGGGTTCATGTATACCCAAGTATTCAATAATAGCATAAGATAAGCATCAACAGATTGAGTTATCAGTAGATATGAGAGTATACAATTGATGGTGTTTTTTTTTTTCATTTTGTGGCTATAGAATTAGTTTAGAGTGAATAACGCATTAGGAGGAGTTGGATCGTATTCGGGTGGGTTATTAGTTATAGAGTATGTCACTTGGATGTTGTGGTGTTTGTTTTGTTTTATGAGATTTTTATTGATTTTTCTAGATTTTTTAGGATTTATTACGAGTTAGTTATTATTTTTTACTCGAGCAGGTGTCGAATCAAGTTAAATTTACAAGTTTGTCTGTAACACCCCAAATCTGGTTCACCCTCGTGAACCAAACCGGCATGTTACAGGCCCCGGTTAGGTCGGCTAACCCGAACCCAACTCGTACGGATCCAATCTCGGCGTCTTAAGATGAAGATACGATTTGCCATGTATATGTGAAATGCATAAAATCCTAACAGGATACTACATGGATGACATGACACTCAATTCATACGAATCAACAATTTCAATAAAATAAATAAAAATTCCAAATTAAAACGGACAGAGTCTCCCCTAAAATGTAATTAGAGGCTACCCTGTCAACATAGTATACCTACATGCATATAAACATATATCGAAAACTACATTCACACAATCTAAACTACTATAGCTCACACTGAAACTTGGGTCTCAGCCCACATGTGTCATCTATTCATATTTCATGTCATGTCTCAACATTTCATTTCTTAACACTCAATCACATAGCCATGCTCTTCATTTCTTCTCATCAGTTCATATATAATAAAATCATAAATGAAATATTAAACAATCATTCACCAAACATATGTGTGTGTGTGCAGAAGACCTCATTGCTCCTCCGTCCAGCTGGCACATCCATCTCATGCTCGTCACCTACATATAGTACAAAAACCGTCAGTACGAGTGTTACCGGCCCAGAAAATAACTAATAACAAACTGGCTGTGAGAGCAAACTCTCATATGAAAGAAAAATCCATATATACTCCTCGTGAACTCTCTGAAGGGCATCTACTGAGGAGTCACTGGGCTGCAGACCTGATAGCGTCCCGAACTGACTGAACTAGTGCTGTTGTCGCCGCTCTCGACATTTTCTTTATTTTCTGGTCTCAAATCCTAAGCCCTCTCCTTACCTCCATATTTCGCCTAGTCTTGAGCACGAAGACCGAGTATTCTCAAGCAGTCGCCAGTACCCTTTGAACCACAAGTCATGACATGCGCTATACTAAACAGTACCCGTAAACCTCCACGTTCTCCGGGTGTGAGGAACTCAAACGTGGAGTTGTCAGGATCCCTTGTGAATGGAACAGTTCGCTGGCACTAATCCTGAGCCCGCTTTGACTATCACGGCATCCTTTGCATAGTATGTGCAGTCGATTTATCCATCTTTTGTCTCACTGAAAACCCGATAAAAATATGTATAGGCCTGGGAAGGGATTTATAAAATAGGTCCGAAGGCAACTTGCTGTGGATCTTATTTTCGAAATCATTCTCGAGGGATCTCATCCTCGAGGGTTATTAATCCGGAAAACAGTTCGGCTAAATGACCCGAGTTAAGTGGGATCCGATAAAACGCCAATTAACCCGTCCTGTAAATAATAATTAAACGTACAATAGAAAGAGCGTAAAAACAGAGGCGAGTCCTAAATGGACTTGGTAGAAGCTCCAAGCGTGTCATCGCACCTAGGCGGTGAGCTCCTACTCTGTACCTACACATCAGAACTAAATACTAACGCCCGATAATTAAATGATGCATCAACTTATGAACATTGCATACAAATACAATAATCATCAATCAAGTAAATTAACAATCATTCGTATATATAACTCTAAGTTATCCTATTCATACCAATTTTACTCTATTTTTCTAGATAACATCATTGTCAATTATCATGATCAAACTTAATCTATCTCATAAGATCATTTACTATTCATCTCATACTCAATCACATCATGCAAACCTTCACTTCATTTATAATCAGATCTTCATCATGACAATTAATCAACCCTAGCATGTTGTACTAACAATTATCAATCGTAAATAATAAGCATAGAGGTAATTATACCTCATGTTGTCTGCAATTGGGGACGGGTAGGGTTTCGGCATGCGTGCATCTTGAACCTCGAATTTGGCGCTCGACGGCATCTGAAGTTCGATCGGGTTCGACTGGGTGAACTCCGCGGAAGATCTGGCAAATTCCAGCAATCTGGTTTTCTGGCTAATTTCGGCAGTTTTCCGGCGGATCAGTGGTTTACTGGCGACTTTCTGAGGGGTTTTCCAGCAAGAGTCGCCGACGGCGTCTACTAGTTGGATAGGAGCCGTATTGGGTACCATCGCAACCAGCTCGGCGAGCCCGACGCATCTGTGGCATCGACGTGGCTGATGGAAGCGGCGGCTTGCTGGAAAATGTCAAAAATAGGGGCGGCTATGGGTGGCTAGATCCGGCCGACCAGGGCGGCAACGGGCTCCGATCTGGTCGGGGAAGGAAGCTGGGTGGTCGGTGACGCTGAGGCGACCACTGGACAGTGACAGCGATGGAATCGACGATGGAAGCTCGGCGCGAGGGCACGGCTTCCTCGCGTTGTGGAGGCTGGACAGTTGTTGGGCCTGGCCAGGGCGGCACGGCGACGCCGTCGTGGGGCGGAGCGGCATTAGTCGGCGGCGGCGGCGGCGCATGGGGAGCGGCTAAGGTTTTGGGGAAGAAGCGTCGGGGAAAGCAAAGAGAAGGGCACGGTGGCAACTTCGTAAAATATTACTTGACTCGGCTCCGGCTTGAGTCAAAAATAATATCTAAGTCGAAATAACTCCAAACTAAATCCAGAAAAATCGGGAAAAATTCCCTAAAATAATACAACATCACAACATCCAAATGATATGCTATATAGCTATCAACCCACCCAAAGTGTCCATAACGCGGTAAACGGCCTAAAACTAATTCTACGATCAAACTGCATAATAAAAAAAAACTGAACTGCATGCTCTCATATATTCTCATAACTCATTCTTTTCTGTTGTATTCATGATGTTACCATCATATACTTTGGTACACATGACCCCTCATAGCTCATACACGCGACCAGCATCGGCTTAGTACACATGTCCTCAAACATACTCTACTCAAAAATAACGGTCGAACCGACCTGTTTTGAATATAAAACCCTAACTCGAATCATGGGTTTTACATTGCCACCAACCACCCTAACACTTCTCATCTTCTCTCCCAAACCCTAGCCACCACCCCTCAGTTATCGCCGCCACCGTAGATTGACGCCGCCCAACCCCACCATGTTGTTGCCATGTCATTCCAACTACCCTTGGCCACCAACCAGCCATCGCGATGCCAAAATCGCATGACGATTCTGTTGTTGTTGCCGAAGCTATTCTGTCGCTATCCAAGCATCTTCGCCATTGCCGTGATCCCAACCCCCCTCCCCTCGACCTCCCCGACATTTCCCCCCTACCTAGTGCCACCGCCGAGGCCGGCCATGGGCCCAATCTGAGCAACTGATCGCCCTGGCCAAACTTGACACCATTACCAACGGTCATCACCGCCGCAACCACCCTTGCCGGCACCACCATTGGGTCAAGCTTGCCGAGACGGTGCTGACCCTTAACCCTAATTGCACTGCAGAATAGTTGCCAGAAAACCTGCCAGAATAGTCGTCGAAAAATCACCGAAAATTTCCAAAAAATTCGCCAAAAAGTACGATAAAACTACTAAAAAATTGGATTCACCAAAATTTGTCAAACATCACCTGATATTCCACTGGATTCCTCCGGTTGAACCCTACCGAACTTCGGATGCCACAAAGTGCCGAATTCGAGCCTCGAACCGCGTGAGGTATAATTTATTTTGAATTGATTATTTAAAAGTAATGATCATTAGAACAACATGCTAGGATTTAATGATTGATGTGTTA
Organism: Piper longum; assembly: GCA_032619315.1. NCBI lineage: Eukaryota > Viridiplantae > Streptophyta > Magnoliopsida > Piperales > Piperaceae > Piper > Piper longum. The sequence continues at coordinate 8,973 of JAVDBV010061523.1, forward strand.
GATATTTTCATGTTAATAAAAATATGAATATGCGTAATTGTGTGATATTAAAACGAATATTAAGGAATTAATTAGGCAGACTAAATAATTGTTGTAATCTAATGCAATGTAGAGTAGGAAAACTCATACTGATATTATTGATAAGTGTTGATTGATGCATGAGTGATGTGAGTATCATATAGGATGTGTATGGATCACGAGCGAGCATTAGTATTTAGTTTTGATGTGTAGGTACGGAGTATGAGCTTGCCGCCTAGGCGTATAGACACGCTCAAAGCTTCTACCAGGTCAGTAAGGACGCGCTTCTCAGGTTTTATCACTCTATTCTATCGATGATTTGATTTCTAGATAGTCGAACGTATCAGGTGGATGATTTATCGAACCCCACCTAACAAGGGTCGTCTAGATCGGGACGCTATTGAGTTAGTTGCTCATTGGCTCCTATGTAGTTGCCCTTATGAGAGTTCTGAGGAAGATATATAATTGTTTGCTTTCCAAGAGAATTAGCTCTCATGTTTCAATTTGATATTAGTTATTTCTAGACCAGTGACAATCGTTGCTGAAGAGGGAGATGAATGAAACATGCCGAGCTTGACGAAGTAGTAATTGCATTGCACATACATATCTGGCGCTGCGTCGACTTTTGCGTATGATGTGATGTGGTTTGAATGATGTTTGTGGATTTACATGTTTGTGTATATATGCATGTGTTTGTGAGGCTTGTGTGCCTTGCTTTAGAAATGTTTGGACTTGTTTTAGAAATGTTCTGGAAATGTTTTGGGAAACATTTTGAATGTTCAGGAATGACTTGTTATGCTAAGATGAAAATGAACCAAATATGATTAGTATGATTTGCAGGTGAGCGAGACCCTCATTGTGACATGTGTTATTGTTTGAATCTTATTGTGGTGAAATTATTTTTGTGTGTGTGTGTGTGTGTGTATATATATATATATATATATACACTATGTTTTGTTTTAACAGGTCGCCCCCCTTATTGAACTTTTAGGGGAGATTTTGTCCATTTTATCCCAGAATTTTGCTTGACTTTTGTTTGCTATTTTAATAATTTTTTGTGTGACCATCAACACAACATTCATGCAACATCGTGATAGGGTTTTGCAGCTCATTCATATCTTGTTTGTGCATTAGCGGCGTACTCCATCTTAAGACGTCAAGAGGGTTATATTGTAGTCGTTTAGGTCTTGGATCAACCAAATTAATCAGTCTACGAGTAGTTCGTTCCATTGTAATAGTTCTGGTCCGGGTTGAGAGTGAACCGAATTGGGGTGTTACATTAACAACTAAGTGTAAGTGGTCTGGTGAAGGACATCCTACCGAGCATTATGTCAATAATTCTGAATCACTAAACTTTGTTGGAAGTTATACTAGGCAATGAAACAACCCTTGTGTAAAACCCGTGATTCGAGTCACGGTTTTATAATCGTTAGCCGATCGGTTCAACCGTCGGTTCGAGTTGAGTATATTTCGAAACACGTGTACTGAGCCGATGCCGGTCACATGTATGAGCTGTTAGGGTAATGTGTAACGAGGATGTGATGATAATGAGATGAATGAGCAGAGAATGAGTTATCGGAATGCGTGAGAGCATACAATTGACGATTTTAGAATTTTTTTCATTAGCGACCGTAGAAATAGTTTTAGGCCGTTTGCCGCGTTAGGACACGTTATGGGTAATTTTGGTTGGGTTATTAGTTATAGAGCATGTCATTTGGGTGTTGTGTGTTTTATTTTATTTTATAGGATTTTTCCTGTTTTTTCTAGATTTTTTAGGATTTATTATGCGTTAGTTATTATTTTTGACTCGAGACGAACTCGAGTCAAGTTTTAATTACGAGATTTCCACCCAACGTGTTTTCTTTCCCCGACCCCTTTCCCTTTTTTTCCCGAAACCTAGCCGCGCCCCCTTTTGTCGCCGTAGCCGTGCCGCCCCGACCAGCCCCGGCCACTGTCCGGCCGCCACGACACCGGGATCGCCACGCCGAGCGTCGCACCGCCATGCACTCGCGTCGTCGATCAGGCCGCCACCGACCGTCGCCGTCGCCGTCCGGTGGTTGCCTCGGTGCCACCGACCACCCAACGACCTACCCCGACCAGAGCGCCGCGGATCGCCGCCCTGGCTAGCCGGTGTTTTGGGCATTTTCCGGCGAGCCGCCGCCTCCGTTGGCTGCATTGACACCACAGACACGTCGGGCTCGCCGAGACGATTCCGATGGTAGCCTATACGGCCCCGATCCGAC
>JAVDBV010061570.1:0-17854 GCA_032619315.1 Piper longum
TAGATGAGATGACTAAGAAAAGAGAATGAGATGGATAGGGGACGCTGCCGCTCGAGGACGACGGCTCCCGTTAGGGCCCTTGTGAGAGTTCTTGAGAAATTATATGGTTTTTATTCAACAGGAGGGTTAGCTCTCCTGTGCCAGTTTGATATTAGTTATTTTCCGGACCGGTAACGCTCGTTACTGACGGTTTTATACTATATGTAGGTGATGAGTACGAGATGGATGTGCCAGCTATACGGAGGAGCAATGAGGTCTTCTGCACACACACATATATGTTTGTTAATTGAATGTTTAATATTTCGGTTATGATTTTATTATATTGAAACTGATGTGATGAAATGAAAGGACGTGATGATGAAACGTGATTATGCGTTAAGACATGATGAGATGATATGAACATAATAGATTGCTCAGTGAAAGTGTGACGGGTTGAGACCCAAGTTTTAAAATGAGTTTATAGCATGTTAGATTTTGTATGAATGAAATTGTTTGATATATGATTAAATATACTTGCATATGTATATTTGACAGGGTGGCCCCTAATTGCATTTTTAGGGGAAAGTCTGTCCATTATATTTTAGAAATTTTATTGATTTTGATCTTAATTATATTAGTGTGTGGATTAATTGTATGTCATCCATGTAGTGTCATGTTAAGATTATTGTACATTCATCCATGCATATAGAAAATCGCATCTTCATCTTAAAATGCCGAGAATAGATTCGGGTCGGCTTAACCGAATCTAGTAGATTATCGAACGGTTCGGTCCCCGGTAGCATTTTTGTATCGGTTCACGGGTGAGCCAAATCGGGGTGTTACAGTTGGTGGATGTTCAGATCATGCCGTGTGGTAAAATTTGAGCCGTCCATGTCAGCCTTTGCTTCCACCTAGTTATTTTTTAGAACTTTCTACTGCTTTTCAGAGTTTTACACCCCTAGTGCCACTGTCACTTTGGCTTGCCACTGGTGAGTCCATGGTCCTTCCCTAGCCACTGGACAGGTATCCCCATGACTGCCTCATGATAGGCTTTCTACTCATACCTCTCACGACCACCGGCGCTGTTGCAATCACTGCCGACGCCAGCGCTCTTACAGTTGGCTTCCGCCACTATTGCCGCTGCCTTTCGAGCTATTTTTTGGCCTCGACGAGCCACCTCTGACCGATTTGACCACCTACATAGCTTTATCTTGTCGAGATATTCATTTTGAGACCACCGGTGACCACCACCGTGGCCGCGATATCCGCCAATGATGATGCCGCACCCGACGGCGATGCTGCCCCCTTTTCCATCCATTTTTTAGCCAACAAGCGGCAAGACTCCACTGATCGTCACCACCATCATCTTCCTAGTCACCTGGGCTGTCAATCCCAACCGGCAGTGACCCCAATTGACCGCCATCGACATTTTATGGTGATAGGCATCAACCACCCTGTTGGACCCAATTGCCTGCGTCCGCCTCTGTTTGCTTGTGTCGCATCCGCCTACCAGAGTCTTATTCACCCGTTTGTGTTCGTGGTCATGTCCAAACCCATGCCCGTGTCCAGCTACCCACCCCAACACTGTTGGTTGACTTGGATGAGTGACTCGGCTCGACTTGGTCGACTTGCCTAGGATGACTCGGTTTGGCATGTTTAGACATTGTCAGCCTATTTTATATCGTTTTCAGTAATTCGAGATCCTCTACATTAGTTTAGATGCATATTCCCCTTATTTAGCATAATTTGATATTATGAGTATTTTTATTTATTTAATTATTCATTCATTATTATTTATTTATTTTTATTTATATGTTTATCATATATGATGAATGCTTACATGATTATTTGTTATTATTAATGTTATATTTACTTATTAATATTAGTCTTATTTATATTTATTAAATTGTATATATTTATTTATTTACTTATCTATTTGTTCATTGCATGTATGTGATTATTTATTTGTATTTAATTATGTATTTTGTATTGGATAACTATGATGCTATGATTATTCATGATTAATTAAAATTAACTAGTTTGTTATTTATTTATATATAGAATGATTATTTATTTATTATTTAATTATTTATATGCTTACTAACATGAGTATATATGATATTTACTCGTGTTTAGCCATGTGTTTATATAATATAATGATATTATTATTTTATGATTAACGTATTTTTATTTTTATGTATTTATTATTGATATATTTATTTATGAGTATATTTATTTATTTAGTTTTTATTTGGTTACTATTTATTTCTTTTATCATGTCCCGATTTGCATGCTAAATGTTTAGTTGTAGGTTTATTTACCATTATCTTCCTTACTAGGATGTTTTGATGATGTGAGTACACAATACGAACATACATTATATAGAGATGTCAGTAATTTACTTAGCAGTGGGTTTCGATGTAGGTTTCATAGTCTGAGCTTGACGTAGATGAGATGCTATGCTTAGAGCTTAGACGATATGTAAAACCCATGATTCGAATCAGGGTTTTATAGTCTGAACCAGTCGGTGTGACCGGTATTTTCAGTCGTAACAATTTCAAAACATGCATACCGTTCTGATGATGGTCTTGTATTATAAACTATGAGAGTCATGTGTGCCCAAATATATGATGATAATGTCAGTAAGACAACAACAGAATGAGTTATCAGAATATATGAGAGTATGTCATATTTTTCTTTATTTATTTTAATTAAAACGAATAATTTTTTTAGGCCAAATAACGTATTAGGATGCATTACTGGTAATTTGGGTGGGTTATCGATTACCGAGCTTGTCATTGATGTGAATTATATTTTATGAGATTTTTTTTCTTGATTTTTATAATTATTACGATTTAATCTTATTTTTGACTCGAGCCAGAGTTGAACCAAGTTTTAATTATGAAATGAACATTTATTTTTCTAAACAACCATTCGTTTTCTTAGATGACCATTTGTTTTTCTAAACAACCATTCATTTTCTTAGACGACCATTCGTTTTTCTCTGACATCTATATATTTCACATTTTTGTCATTCAGTCTTCATTATCCTTCTCACTCACCTTCTTCTTCATTTTTCTTTCTTCCCTCTTCCAGCCAATCCTCACTCGATCCATCCACAATTGCATGTGATTGATGATTAGGTATAATTTAATTAATTAAAAATTGATATTTAAGACAACATGTTAGAATTGATTAGTTTTCGTGATAAAAAGTCTGATTATGAATGAAATAATGAGTTGCATCATGTGGTTAATGAATGCTAAGTAGGGAACTAATTTGAGCATGCTAATTAACTGCAACATAACTTAGAAAATGTAATTGGTATGAATAGGATAAGATATTTTTATTGTTTAACTTGAAGACAATGATTGTATTATGTGTACGATATTCATGATGAGTTTGATGCATCATTTAGTTAGTGGGCATTAGCTTCTAGATTTGATGTGTAGGTACGGAGTAGGAGCTCACCGCCTAGGTACGTGGACATGTTTGGAGCTTCTACTAGGTCCGTTTAGGACTTGCTTCTTGTTTTACGCTCTACTCTATTCTGTTTTGTTTTATTACTTGGAGGATGAGTTAAGTGGTATTTTATTAGATCCCACTTAACCCAGGTCATTTAATCGATCGATATTCCAGATTAATAACCCTCAAGGATGACATCCCTTGAGTATCTTTTTGAAAATAAGATCCACCAAAAGTTGCTTTCGGGTCTATTATATTAAATTCCCTACCCAAGCCTATATATATAGTTTTCGCATTTTCACTTAGATGTGTGAGTAGGGAAACTTGACGACTGCGCTACTCGAGAGGGCACTGGCCAGTCAAAGTGGGCTTTGAACAATTCCATTCCCGAGGGATCCTGACAACTCCACCTTTGAGTTCCTCAAACTCGAAGAAGTGTGGAGGTTTACGGGTACTGCTGGTGGCAAAAAAAGGTATTGAAGGTGCATGCCTGAGAGTACTCGACCCATGTACTTAGGGCCTAGAATAATACGGAGGATGTAGAGGGCTGAGATGAACAAGAATGAAATTGATGCGAAAAGCAATAGAGAAATGACCAAAGTATGAGAAAGAGAATGTTATAGAAAGGGGACGCAGTTGATCCAAGGGCGACAGCTCCCATGAGTTCTTGAAGAAGTATATGAGGCTTTTATTCAACAAAATGTTAGCTTTCCTATGCCAGTTGGATATTAGTTATATTTTTTTGGACCAGTAACACTCATTGCTGATAGTTTTTAATATATATGTAGGTGAGAATCGCGAGGACTGAGGACTGTCGGAACTATAGAGGAGCAACACTAAACTGCACACATATGTACCTGCCATGTGAAATGTGTAATGGTGATGTATTAAACTGTGTAAATGAGGAATTTGAATAATATTCTATGAATTACTGTAAATACTATGCATATAAATAAAAAGTGGGAATGAACAATGAACAAGGTGAGCTAAAGAGCAAGGATAATTAGAATGTGAAAAGTATGTCATGTTTGGGTTGTGTTTTTAATTTTTATTTCTGTAATTATATGTTGGTTATAGTTGATAGGGTGGGCCCTATTGAACTTTTAGGGAAGACTTTGTCTGTTTTGTTTTCAAAAGTATATATATCTTTTGAACTTTTCGTTTATTTGTTTTTTTTTTGTACTTGTTTGCATATCATGGCATGCATGTAGGACAACGTTAGAGCCCAAGCATCTCATCCATCTTTACATCTCCGTCTTAAGAAGCCGAGGGAAGATCCAATGTCAGCTTAATCGAATTGAGTAGATTAGCGAATGGTTCGATCACTGGTGATATTTTCAGGTAGGTTCACGGGTGAACCAGAATTGGGTGTTACACCACAAGTTCGTTAGGACTCTTCTTAGTTTTATCGTTGTAGTCTATTGCTGATTTAATTTCCAAATTGTAGGAAATGTTACATAGTTGTTTTATTGGACCCCAATAAATACGCGTCACTTAGACGTCTTTTACTTTCGTGATTAATAATCCTCAAGGATGAGATCGAGTTTAATTTAGAAAACAAGATCCACAACAAGTTTCCTTTGGGTTTATTATATATGTTTTTCTCAAGTTTTTCAGTGAAATGTGAGAAATGGAAAAACTAACAATCGCACAACACGAGTGGACGCGTGTTAGTCAAAGCGGGCTTTGGATTTAGTGAGCATCTGTTCCATTCCCGAATGATACTAATAACTCCATCTTTGAGTTCTTCAAACCCGGAGAAGTGTTGAGGATTACAGATACTGCAATGCAACACATGTCTAGGCTTGTGGCTTCAAAGGGTACTAAAGGTGCATGCATAAGAATACCCTACCTCTATGCTCAGGGCCAGGAGTGATACAGAGGATGTAGAGGGCTGATGGAAAAGGAAAAGAAATTGATGTTCCCATGGACGAGGACGACTCCTCCTAATTAGCACCCTTATGAGAGATTATGTGAAGAAGTATATAAATGTTTTCATTTAATAGGAAGGTGAGCTCTCCTGTGCAAGTTTGACTATTAGTTATTTATGAACTACTAGCACTCGTTACTGACATTTTTCCTATTATATATATAGGTTTCATGATTATGAGTTGGCTTTGGTTGGAGGACAGATAAACGCTACATACAGTTGAGCTCAATGTAGTTATTTTCTTTCGTACTTTCATTTATATTGATGAATTTTTGCATATATTTAGGGATGTTTTCTATTCTCTTGGTGCCAAGCGGGTTATTTCAATCTATATTATTGATCGAGTCTTACAGACCAGCTGCTTTGGACATGACTCAATTCGATAGCAGCATTTTCGATCTAGTTCATAGGTAAACCGAAATCGGGGTGTCACAATATTCTTTTATTCTTGACATCTCCATGTACAAATCCAATTTTTTATTATATTTGAGATTTTATTTTGATTTTATCTAAAATTTATCAAAAAATCTCAAATAAATCAAGTTGGTTGTATTTAATGGTAAATCTGTAAATAATTGGAATTATTCATGATTGCTCCAACGACCATCGATATTTCCAACTTTTCCCAATGAAGACTTCCTTCTTCCAAGTTTGAACATTATGGGTTATCTCTCCAAAGGTCCACAATATTCAAAATAACAATCATGGGACGTTCCTTCATAAATCACCAATTGAAAATTTATTTTTTAATTGATTTTATTTTTCCTTTGACACCATTTTTATGTGGAACTGTGATCATACATTAGTCCCTACGTTTTATACGCGTTGATTGTAAGTCAAACACATAAAATGTAAAAGATGATGAAAAATTCAATTAAGCTTCTGAAACATAACCAAGAAGATAATGATGATGGTTAGTGGAAAAAAATCGGTGATGTGTTGAAAATAACATTCATTATTAGATAGAAGTCTCCATTTACTTGAAAGATGTTTTGCCACTAATGTGAACTTGTGCCTTTTTCTATTTTTTTTTTCTTTTTTTTTTTTGCTTTTGCTTCATTTTTTTTGAGCTAACCTAAGCAAAACAAAAAAATTAAGAACATGTTAAGTAGGTTAAACCCCTCTAGATCAAACAAAGTCTTGGACCTATAAGAATAGAGATATTAAAAATTATATTTTCATTATTTATTAGAACCTCAAAGATCACATCATTAATACGCCAAACCTTTTGCGAAGAAGTAGTACGTGCTAAAATGAGTATGTTGGCACTTACTTTCAGCAAGGGTATAAAGAAATGATCATATATAGAAGAGAATGATACATAGGATGAAAATTTTGTCACAATCAATAAATTCGATGATAAAAAATTGCTCTTCTTGTTTATTTATACATAGTTTGTTAGGATATGAGCAAGTGATAGGACTTGAGCAATATTTGACGTTGAATAGGTCATTGATCATCTCAGTACTCTCATTATCATCATTGAGATGACAATAATTCGATTCAATATTATTGACAAGAGAATGATATGAATGAGCTGAACCCTTATAAAGCTTGGTGATGGAGGAAAATTGAGGTACAAGCAAAGGTATTTTCAATGCAAGTTCAAGCCAAATGGATATCTTGTGAGTCAGTAGGCAATAAGAATTTTCCGCAAATAATGATAATGATTGTGCTGGTTTGGGTAGAGGCCTACAAGAGTGTATTTTAAAATGAATTGGTGACAAACTATAAGAAGTTGAAGCCATTGAATTGAGATGTACCAAAGAGCTATTAGAGGAATTCAGGTCATGGTGATTTGCCAACAAAGATGTCATTGTTACCATTAAGCATTTCTCTTGAAATCAAACAATGTTTTGTGCAGAAGAATTAATGTCGGTATCATTTTTTAACGGAAGTCCAGAAATTGCCGTCAGGTTTGTTTCCGGAGGTGCAATTGATAAAGTAAGTGGTGGAGTTGAAAACGTTTGTTTAGCTTCCATATGCTCATTGACAAACATTGGATTTGTTTTCCGAGGCATTGTTTCAAAAGAGGGTAGAGGAAACATTTGTTTTGTTTCCTCATGTTGACCCCTTGTTCAGGCTTTTTGTTTTGCGTAATTGGCAATCTTTTGCACTCTATTTTTGGCATTTGAGGGCAAGGGAATAAATTACTTTACTTGAAGAATCGAGTAAATGTACAATCTCTTGAAGTTTAGTACAACAATTGGCTTGCTCAAGAAATGCATTCTCATAAGAAGAGTTCTCTTTTTGTTGTCTCACAATAGCTTCAAACTTTTTTGTATATTCTTCATTTTAATAAATTAATTTTTCGATGAGTTTGTCACTACCAAGGGGATCAACATCATGGTTAAAACCTTGCAAAGTTGAAAAAAGTGGTAGAAGGATCTTGCTGTGAATAATCTTTAGAGAAATTTAATGGCCATGTAGCCATAATTCTAGCAACTTGACCTATAGTTAAAAATATTAATAGTTTCACTAACACTACAACCTTTTAAGCGGGTCCCCAGTGGAGTCACCAAATGTTTGCCCAAAATTGTGTCACGCATCTGGCCTTTTACACAAACTCGGAAAACGAAAATGAGGTTGCTGTCTTGCTCATTGAGGGCTTATGCGATGCAAATGCTAGAATCAAAGCTTACTTGTCACTAAAAAACATCATAATTAAATTAACTACTAAGTTCAAAATTTGCACATAAAAATGGTACAGTTCAACATTTCATTTATAAGTGCTTTGAGGTATAAAAATTTACAAAGAATACAAAGATCCTTTATTCACTCCATTACAGTTTGAAGTTTTAAGCCTAAAATCTATCACTTGACATTAATTGTAATCTAGCAAGTGTAGTTACTTAAATGAATATTTGTCATTTGTGATACACGTAGTGTGTACAAACTCGGTCTAAATACTCTCTTTAGTAAATGCAGACTTGACAATAAGCACACAAAAATTGTTTGATCAACTCGGGCTAGTCGAATCAGAATTAAACTAACTAACCGAATCAACAACCTTGAATCAACAATTCTACTCAACAATCTGAAGCGAGTCTGTAACTTAACTAAGCCAACTGAGCTGAGTCGAGCGTGGACATGGACTCCACTAGACTAGTAAGTGGGCTGAACCAATCCAAGTGAGTGCATGGACTCAACCAGACTAGGCTAACGAAGAGACTGAACTGACCCGGGTGAGCACATGGACTCAGCCAGACTAGGCTACCAAAGGGGGCTGGACTGAGCTAGGTGAGTACATAGACTCAACCAGACTAGGACCAGACTAGGCTAGCAAAGAGGCTGGACCGAGCTGGGCGAGTGCATAGTCTAAATCAGATAAGGTTAGCCTCTTGGCTTAACTAGCCTAAAAAATACATCAATGATTCGGTGATAAACTTTATTTGAGTTTTCTTCCAAGGTCTACCAAATTTTGGCCTAAATTCTTGGAGAGCCTCTAGTGTGTAAGTGAAAAATCAGAGTAAGAGGCTCTGTTTGTAAAGAACATGAGATGTGGCTAGTTAATAGAAATGCCTAAAAATATTCTTTTATGCTTAACATCTCTACGTGCAAATTTGACTTTTGAAAAGAATTTTGGTTATATTTGAGATTTTATTTGTATTTTAACTAAAATTTATAAAAAAATCTCAAATAAATCAAGTTGGTTGTGTTTAATGACAAATCTATAAATAATTAGACAAATCCAAGATTTCTCTAACACCCACCCATGTTTCCAACTTTTCCTAATGAAGACTTCTTTCTTCTAACTTTGACCAATATGAGTTATCTCTCCAAAGCTCCACAATATCAAAATAACTATCATGGGTCGTTCGTTCATAAATCACCAATTGAAGATTTGTTCGATTCAAATGATTTTATTTTGCCTTGACACTATTTTTATGTTGAACCATGATCGTACATGAGTTTAGTTATTTATTTATTTATTATTTATTTATTAATCATTTTTTATTATGTCTCAATTTACATACTTGATGTTTAGTTGTAGGTTTATTTAGCACTTTCTTTTATTGTGATGATATTAATCATGTGAACACACTACGAATATGCATCGTGTAAAGATGTTAGTATTTTACGTAGCAGGGAGTTTCGATCTAAGTTTCGAAGTCCGAGCTCACCATATATGAAACGCCATACTTGAAGCTTGGACCACAGGTCTATTTAGGACTCCTTTATTTATTGATTTTTCTATTGTGATTTAATTTATTGTTTGCAAGACGGCTTATATGGTATTTTATCGGATCCTACTTAACTTGAGTCAATTATTCAAATAGTTTTTTGAATTAATAACCATCGAGAATGAGATCTCTCAAATCTATTTTCAAAAATAAGATCCATCGCAATTTGCATTTGGGTCTATTATATAAATCCCTTCACGTGCATATATATACTTTTATTAAGTTTTCAGTGAGACAAGAGATGTTGAAACCAACTCTCACGTACCATGAGCAGGTAAACATGCCACTCATAGTGGGTTCTAAATTAGTGAGAGCGTTGTTAAATTCCTGAGGGATCCTGACAACTCTACGTTTTTTCCTCACACAAGTAGAAATATGAAGGCTTACAGGTACTGTTTTATACAACATACTTCTGGACGTGGTTCAAAACGTATTGAAGGCGACTTCCTGAGAGTACTCAGCCTTCGTGCCCAGAGCCTAGAGGTGTATGGAGGACATGGAGAGGGCTTAGGATATGTGTAATTTCCAAAGGGGGACCATTTATTATCGAGAGAGGCATTTTCCAAGAGTGGGATAGCACAACTTCACAAGTACTGTTTATACAATGCATTTTCGGATATGTGGTTCAGAGAGTATTGAAGGTGACTACCAGAGAATATTCAACCTTCTTGCTCAGGGCTAAGAGATATATGGAGGACATGGAGAAGGCTTAAGATGTGTGCTATTTCCCAAGATTGGGACCATTTATTATTGAGAGAGGAATTTACCGAGAGTGGGATAGAACCCATTCAATTCAAGATGTTGTCAAGTCTACAGCTTGATGCTCTTCAATAGATGCCCTTAAGAATTCACATGGAAAATATGTATATTGTTTTCTTTTCTTGTAGAATATCGGATTCCACTTGTGTGTTGTACTAGTTATTTTGTGAACCAGTGATATCCGTTAGTGACGTTTTTCATATTATATATGTAGGTCTTATGATCTTGAGTCAACTTTGGTAGAAGGCTAGACAAACACTACATACACTTGTTTTCAACGCAATGATTTTCTTTCATACTTTTATTTATATTTGATGAGTTTTCACGTATATTAAGTAATGTCTTATATTCTCATGATGGCAAACGGGTTGTTTCGATTTGTTTTATTAATCGAGTTTTACCGATTAGTAACTTTAGACATGACCCAACTCGATCATAATATTTCTAATTCATTCCTTAGGTGAAGTGAAATCCGATGGTTACACAAATACTAAATTACTTAAAATACTCCATAATATCATGGTAAGATTAAATAATTCCTAAAGTGCATTACTTGATAATCCTTCCAAAAGATATAACATCTATGCCAGCCAAAAAAAATCACCAACTAATCTACATTGCCCCACCTAATGAAAAATATATTTGATAAATGAATTATTCAAGTAACCGAAGCTGTGACAGCCTTATCATAAAAAAGCCCATATGTGGTAACAGCTAAGATAACATCAAGGCCTTTGTTATTTATAGGGGTTTTCTAATGCAATATTTATGATTCAAGGGTGGCTAATATGGCATTCACATTTAAAGAGTGTTTTTCACTTAACAACTTAATTAGTGTTGTATTTGGATTGGATTAGAGACTTTGAGTAGAGATTTATTTTTTTATTTTTTATTTAAAAAGAAGACAACAGAGGAAAGTTGTCATCAAAGTCAAATTCAACCATCCTTGTAGGACAACCAAATCTAGTCCTCGCTAGCCAAATCTATTGAAGGGGTGACCTGATCTAGTTGCTGCCGGTTGAAAATAGCCTGATTTGACTACCTTAGTAGCTAGGCCCAACGACAAAAAGTTTTAATTTAAGTTATTTTTTAAACAAACTTAGTATCAAGTCATTATGCAAAAAAATGTTTGAATTGTGAATGTCATATAAGCTACCCTTGAATCATGAGTATCCTTATTTAATCACCCCAACATTTGGTGCATGCTTCCCAGCCTAGGTTTCCAAAGTCCTAAACAAATTTCCTGCTTAATCAAATACCAATCCCCACTTAAACAAAAGACAAACGAATATTTTGGCAAGATCTGATTCTATCTGCTTCCTCGTTACATTTGTATCGTTTGTCCCTGTCCAGCCTCTCGTACACTACATTATAATTGTTTTCTCCACCCAACCAACTCAACCTTAATACTCTACCATCTTATCCATCCAGTTGGCCCCGATCTGCTCAATGTTGACCAATTCTGCACAAACTTTGGGAGGTAAAAAGACCATAAAAATTTGAAGTGATAGGACTTAGCAGCCATTGGGAATCACATTTTCATGTCTAGTGTGGTTTACGTTTACTCGTAATTTGGCACGGGTAAGGTTCAAAATTCGATTAGTTACTTGAAAGAATTCGATTTAAAGTTCAATTTAATATTAAATGAGTCCGGCATAAGTTTGTATCTGTACAACTCGGCTCGACTCAAAGCTTAATTTTTTTAAGTAAGAAATAAGATTTTTAATCATATTTATCTTAATTTTTTATAAATATAACTAAATTATAAAATATCATTATATGATATCAAATTAAATAAATTTATGTATGATTAAATTTTTTTTATGTATAATTATGTTAAATTTGAAATATTTTAATTAAAAATTAAATTTTAATACGAATAATATAAAAAAATATCATTAATATATACAAATTAAGTTAATTCAAATTCGACTCAAACTCGAATACCGATTTGAAATCAAAGTCAAACAAACAAAATTTGAGCCCATTAAAATTTAATTTGACTTTCCCGATAAGCACCCCTGGGGAGGGAGGGTGGAGGAATAGTTATAGCTGAGTTGCCCAAAAGGGAATGGTTCGTATATAAGGATAAACCTTTGAGTTCGCATATTCTTGTGCCAATGAGACAAGCTGCTTTAATGCGGAGGGTCGCTTGGAACCAATTCTTAAAAAAAGTTATCTACTTTATTATCTATCTATATCTCTCATGTTGTTCATCCAATTAAATACAGTTAGAATTTGGGCACGGTTTTTTCTTAAGGCAATCCACCTTAATCACCCAACCTGTACATGATACCACCGTTAGCAAACTCATTCCCAAAGAGTTATTGAGCCCCCCACCTCAGATCCTCTCCATTTATCTCATAGCCACTGCACTGCGGGTTAAGATCTATATGTTGTGCATTTAGGCATGTTGGTGTAAGCAACAAATTATTACAGCTAGGTTAGTATACCGATGTGTTTTGTGTTGGGTTAATCACATATCTCATCTGGAGGTAACCGATAACTTGTATATAGATTAATAGGAAAGCCTTAATTCTTAATCTAGCTTTTGGATTAAGAGAAGCCCATGAACCTATTGCAAGTTATTTTTTGGGTCCAAAGGGCCCAACAAGTGGTATCAGAACCATGGTTGGTTTTGGTATTTGCCTCAATTAGCCACACAATTTGTCGGCCGATCCGAATTTGTGTCTCCCGATTTATCGGTCGGTCTGAAGTTAGCCCGAATTGGTGTCATTTGGAACCCCACCAAGACATGTTACCTCCGCATGTGGTGAGAGAGAGATGATTCGAGTATTGTGATATGTGAATGAAAGAATTGTTGGGTTAACCCACATCTCATTTGAAGGCAACCAATGACTTGTATATAGGTTAATGGGAAAGCCTTAATTCTTAAGCTACTTTTTGGATTAAGAGAGACCCATGAACCTATTGCAAGTTATTTTTGGAGTTCAAAGGGCCCAACATTTTGTACCTTTTTTTCTATACAGCATAGATTATATGATTATTGTAGGAACTTGTTGGTATAACTGTTGTTTGTGCAAAAGTTTGTGGCATGGGTATTGCATTTCGCACAAATTCGAGAAAAATGTGAAAAACAGGGTTATTGCTAGCTTGTTTAGAGGGCTTGTGCAATGCAAAGTTAGAATTTGGAGCACTAAGGAATTCTTGTCTTTGAGACAAACATTGATTAATTATCAATTAGTAAAAATAAAAATAAAATAATTGACACAAATTAAATTTTTATTAACAATATTCAAGGAGTATAAAAATATCAAAGGTCTCTCTTTTTTAAAACAAAATTTCTCACACTTCCTAGCAATAAAAGCTTACAAAAATAATCACAATATAATCTAAATGCACAAATCTGATCTTGAAGACTTGTAAAATGGATTGAAATTTGCAAATGTATGAGTTCACTTAACACAAGTTAGTCAGCCTGCCTCTGTACATACGCGTATCTTTCCACCCGCCTCAAGCAGTTTAGAGTAAAACAACTAGCTCAAATAACACAAGTCTAATCACAAGTGTTTAGCCGCCCGAACTAAGAATGCTAAGAGAGCTAAGTTCAATTAATGCGAGTTCTGTTCATGTAAATACTTGTGCCTAGCTTGCCAACTCAACCAGCCCAACCGAGCATGTGAATCAAGTGAGCCAAAAATTAAACTTACATCATAAATCGACAAGCACATTGAGAGTACAACAAATTTGTAATTTAAAATATTTTTTGTTATCTATTAAAGACGAAATACCTCTGAGAGCTAGCAGGGAGAGTCATAGAAGTTCACAAAATTTTCACACAATGACAGTTTTGTAATATAAACAAAGTTATCAACCTTCTGCTTCACGTCCCCAAACTTATATCAACAATGCACCCAAAAAAGTTAATTATATCAACATACGAATTAATGAATAAAACTCTACCATCTTGTTGATTAAACATAAAAAGATCTCAACATTCTCAATTAATCACCATTAAGTAATGATTTAAATTTAAAAATATATATATTAACAACAATTATACATAAGATCCACATACAACAATCACATACATGTATCTAATTCGTCAAATGATATATAAGAGTATGCAACATGATAAAATCCTATTAATCATGCTCTCTACTATGTGCATGCATGAATATTATAATTAATTAGCCTAGTATTTGGATTACTAACTCTAAAAACTTAGAGAAAACTTTGGGGCAGAGGAAAATCCTTATTCTTTAACCCAATACTAAAAATGAGGGATTTTTTATTAAAAATCACTCCAGGACGAATCAAGCAAGAGGGAGAGTGAGAAGAATGTATAGAGGGCTTAAGATATAGAATAAAAGGCTTCCAAAGAACCCTAGCCTTGGGATTTATAGGTTTTGAGCCTCATATATATGAGCTATAGCTCATTAACTTATATGAGCTACAATATATTTGGAAAACCTTGTGGGTCTCACTACTCAAAATCTACAAGAAATATAAAAATAAATAATAAGAGTATTCATAAAATTTTAAAGTAATCTAATGCTTTTAACTATGTCATCTTATTTATCAATATAATTGTAATAAAATTTAATTTAAAAACATATCTAAAATTTTAAAAAAATATGAAATTAGTTCATATTAATGTCAAAAAAGGACAAAATGTTATTAACCTCCTACTTATACCTATTTTTCATTTATATATACCTCATTATGTAGGACCTACTAAAAAAAGTTAAAATTAAATATATAGAGGTGCAGTTTACCTTAATTTCTTACATAGGGTTTTCAACGTCTTCACTTAATCCCCGATCTAAACTAAGAATTCCTATCTATACTAAGATATATAAGAGAAGATTTTTAATATGTTGCTGGTACGTATCATGTAATTATTTTATAATTTTACTCTTTATTTCCTATTAATAAAAATTTTACTTTTTTTATTTTAATTAGGATTTGTTTTAAATGCCTTAAAACTTTACTATTGCAATTAAGATTTATTTTGCCACGTGTCATCTTATTATTTTACTATATTACCTATTATTTCCTATTAAGAAAAATATTAATTTTTTATTCTAATTAAGATTTTCTAAATTAAGATTTATTTTGAATCCTTTAACAACGCATAGCTTGGGTTATCAGCTAATTAAAAAAACTTAATTAATCTGGTGCATAATTTTTATGTTCACTACAACAAATTTAAATTGTCATGACTCTAGTCGTAAACCTTTGATTTGAGTGATTCTTTTCAAGTTTAAAGCTTTGTATTGTGTTTTTTCTTCCTAAACTTTTCGAATTTTTGATGCATGACGATGGAGATATGAATTTTCTAATTAGGGATATCTAATCTGCTTCCTCCCAAGTCACAACTTTCCAAAAAACAATCTAATTTTATTCCAACCTAAAATTAGAATTAACCACCACATCCTAAATTTCCCATTCTAAAACATAACATAATCAACATCATGATATTCCTCGTATTAACATAAAACCCATATCTAATATATTTAGTATATAGCACATTCCTTTGAAAATTTTATACCACATACTTATAATATAAACTATTTAATCAATATATAAAAGAAAATTTCATTATTGTTCAGACCCGATGGTTCATAAATATTTATAAAAAAATAATGATAAAAAAAATATCGGGCACTACAGAATCATCTTGCAGTGGCCGCCAAGTCTACTCCACTTTGTAACCAACTTAATAATCAAGCTTCCCAAAAACGTTTTGGAAGAAAAAAAATGATTTAGCTCGTATTTAAGTGACCTGCTAGATCTTGTCCCGTTGGCAGTAAATATAAGATAAATGAGTTGGACAAGATAAGAGGATACAATGCCTTACGGTAATGGTTGTGCAAGGTTGGTGTTGTGAGTGATTAGATCTTGTCAGGTAGTTATAAAATTTAGGAGTTGGGTGAAAGGTTGGTGTTGGTGTTGTGAGTGGCTAGATCTTGTCCTCTGTCCCCCGTAATTCAGTAGTTATAAAATTTAGGAGTCGGGTAAAAGGTGAGGGGTTCAATACTTATGTATTGGGTGAGTATGGGGCGTGGATACAAAATTAGGAGTAGGGTAAAATGTTGGTGCTCTAAGTTGTTAGATCTTGTACCCCGTAATTCCATAGTTATAAAATTTAGGAGTCCGGTAAAAGGTGGGGTTCAATACTTGAGTATGTATTGGGTGAGTATAAGGGTGTAAACGAGCCAAGCTTGTTCGCGAGTTTTTTGTATTCGGCTCGGCTTAGCTCGTACTCATGCTTGTTAATTTTGTATTCGAAAAAATACTCGACGGCTCGAAATAGATAAGCTCGTTGAAAAACGAACATAGTTTGAGCAAAGGAATGTTTGGTTTGGCTCGGCTCGAAACTCGAATTCGATATGTTCAAATTCAAAAAAATATTCGGTTTGGCTCGGCTCGTAAATATTATCGAGGTCACATTAAACTTATATAGTGTTTAAATTTTTTTTTGATCTTATATAAGTGAGCACAGAAACATTCGCTAGGTTCGAGCTCGGCTAAAGCTTGGCTCAAACTCAACTCGAACTCGGCTCGAACCAAGCCCAAACACTATAAATTTTAGATAAGCTCGGCTCGGCTCGTTTATATTAAAGTTCGGCTCGTTTACATTAAAGTTAAGTTCGACTCGTTTTATATCGAGTCAAATTCAACCACACTACTACTCGGCTCGGCTCGACTCATTTACACTCCTATGTGAGTATGGGGTGCGGTGGTTACACGTGTAAATATTGGACATTGCCTTTTTAAATAAATTGATTTGTGCGTTAAAATTAAGGTTTATAGCCTAAAAAAAACCTAAAAGAAAAAAGGTCGGCTGTGCATGATTGATATTTCACAGCATGCCATGAATAACAGTCTATTGTCTTCGGCTCTAGACACCAAATTGATCGAGGCAACATAGTTCACGCCATATATGTTGAAGCATTGGTTGAAGCGTCCCCTGTCCCCTCAAATCTTAAATGTGTTCCTTCCCTACACAAGGAGGTGGGCAAAGCCATTAATTAAATGAAAAAGTATGTTTCCCCCAACCTCCTTAACTTGAAGGGTAGGAAACTTTCCAACCTTTATTGCAATGTTATTGTCTATGTATCGTCTATGTACCCTAGCTAGAAGTTAAACAATGCACCCATCCAGTAAAGATCACAATAATGCCAATGGCCAATTTATTATTTCCCAAGCTGGCATTTTAGATTATATATATATATATATATATATATATATATATATATATATTATATAGACTCTAAGATGAACAATGACCCAAACTAGATCATATATAAAATAATTAAAATAAAAAAGAAAAAACTCATACTCTCTCCCAAACCCAAACCTCGCTGTCATGGCCAGATCTCGCTGCTTCCAATCAAATACGGTTGCGGTGGGCAAGATCTACCTATTGTGGCCAGACATGGCTGGAACACAAAAAAATTGACTGAAGTTGTCACATCAAAAAAAAAAGGCCTTTCTCTACAGAGCTAGATGCCCCCCGAGAGGTCGATAAGGGGTAGCAAGATCTGGCCACGAGTGGTAGGATCCGGCC
>JAVDBV010061640.1:0-14428 GCA_032619315.1 Piper longum
TGTATGACTAATATTATTATTATTTGTGATTAATGAATATTAAATATTTATTTATTATTTTTTAAAATTATTAACTAATTACTTTATAATTATTTGATTATTTATTTGCTTACTAACACGAGTATACACGATACTTACTCGTGTTTGCCTGTGTACGTATATAGTATAATTTTATTATTATTTTATTATTATTGTATTATTTATATTCATGATTATGTGTTTATTATTTATCTAATTATCTATGAGTATAGTTTCTTATATATTTATTATTTATTATCTAGTGTTATTATGTCTCAATTTACGTGCCAAGTGTTTAATTATAAGTTTGTTAGCATTGCTTCCTTTATTAGGATGTATTGATGATATGAGCACACACCACGAGCATGCATCATATCGAGACATTAGTTTTTACTTAGCATACTTAGCAGTGGGTTCCGATGTAGGCTTCGAAGTCCGAGCTCGCCATAGATGTGCAAATACTCTTGGAGCTTGGACCACAGGTCCGTAGGACTCTCTCCCTCTTTGCTTGACTCCTTGTGTGTAGATTTTGATCGTATTTTATATGTAGGACGACATCGGCAAAGTTTTATCGGATCCCTCCGATGTCGGGTCATTTAGCCGTGTTTTACATGCGATTTTAATAAAACTACAAGGATGAGATCCCTTGTTGGTTTTCGAACTTTAACTCCAGAAATCTATTATACAAGGCTCATCCCTAAGCATACTATATAAGTACGTGTTGTTTTACGGATTTCACAAATAAGGGAATGAGTGGTACGGAGATATGTATTGACCGTGCTAGTACTCCTTCAAACCATGAGGTAGTGCGGGTGTATGATAGTACTGCGTAATGCAGCGAATTTCCGGAATATGTGACACTAACTTAATTGCTCCTTTTGCCATTTGAGTACAGTGGCGGGTGATATGGAAGGTGTGAGGGCGTAAGCGCCGTATTTATGTATGATTATGTTTATGAGCCGTGCATGCGAGCCGGCATTTGTTTAAGTATGTTTGCTTACTGCCCGGTGTGAGGCATTCTTGAAGTTTCATATATTTTCGTGGGTAATGGAATACCCATTTTCCAGATTGTATTAGTTATTTTCGGACCAGTAACATTCGTTACTGACGGTTTTCTTATAATATATGTAGGTCTCGCAAATCCTGTATCGACTTCGGCGGAAGGACAGATAAATCATACACACACTTGAGCCCAACATAAGATTTTCTTTCTTGCATTTATTTATATTTCATGTATTTTGACTTTTATTTGACAATGTCTTCCATTCTCATGACACCAAGAGGGTTATTTCGATCTATTTTATGGATCGAGTCTCACTGACTAATAATATTAAACATGTCTCGACTTGATCGTAACATTTCTGATCCGGTTCTTAAGTGAACCGAAATTGGGGTGTTACATGCACTGTACTTAACAGTACCCGTAAGCCTTCACATTCTCCGGGTGTGAGGAACTCAAACGTGGAGTTAGCACGATCCCTCGGGCTGAAGTGGGTCATCTCCAGCATCAACCCGCAGATGAGCACATGCCTTATCTGAAGCCATGGCCGCCATCCATCTTTCCATCTCTCACTGAAAATGTGAAAACCATACACATATAGGTCTGGGTTGAGATTAATAAAGTAGGTCCGAAGGCATCGTGAGCTGGCTCAACATACTCGAGGCATCTCATCCTTGAGGGTTATTAATTTGAAAATGCAATAGGCTAAATAACCCGGGTAGAGTGGGATCCAATAAAACGCCACTCGACACTTCCTCTTTCATGTTCTAATCAAAGCATGATAGATTAGCATAAAAACAGAGTGCAAGTCCTAAACGGACCTGGTAGTAGCTCTAATCGTGTTTGTGCACCTAGGCGATAAACTCCTACTCCGTACATACACATCAAAACTAAATACTAACGCCCGTTCATGATGCATCACACATCCTACAACATACTCACATTAACCACACATCAATCAACACAGATCAATAATAATCAATATAAATTTTTCTATTCTACGTTGCATTAGACTACAATACTTATTTAGTGGATCTAATTAATCCCTAAGCATTTATTTTAATATCACACATTCACAAATCTTCATATTTTTAATAACATAAAAATATATATCACACCAATCATTCAATCATAGCATCCTAGCATGCTATAATCATTAACTTCGAATAATTAAATTAATATAAATTATATCTCGCGCATCGTCAAAAAACACTGACGGCTATGGTTTCGTCGCATGTTTTGGAGCTCGAATTTGGCAGTTGGTGGCGTCTGAAGTTCGATAAGGTTCGACTAAGTGAACTCGACGGAAGACCACGCAAAACCAATTTTCCCGCAAGTTTGACGGTTTCTCGACTCGTCCTAGCGGTTTTTCAGCAACTCTAGATGATTTTTCGGCGACTCTTCTGGCGGAGCAATTGGGGGTGACGACGAGGGCGGTCACGACGGCGATGATCACCAACGATGGCATCGAGTTCAGTCGGGGCAGTCGGTCGCTCCGATCGGACTCACGGTCGGCCTCGGTAGATTAGCAACATAAGGTCGTGAGCTGAGATTAGGAACAACCAAGTGTAGAAATTTCGGGAAAGAAATTTAATAAGGTGGGTAGGTTGTTAAATCGTCAACTTAGTCCTACATCAAATATATATTAAGTTAATATTCTATTTATAAATGAGAATGAGTTATAGATATTTAACTTAGTTACCTACTTTTAAAAAAATGACATAGCTCATTATATTACACTTTGTGTTGGATCGTTACATTATGCATATGCCTCGAGCTGGCTTTACTTCATAAATTTTGATTTTTTGTCAAAAATCTTGGTTTTTTAATGGGTATTTAATAAAATATTGATGATAACATATATTTTTAATATTTAATAAAATATTTTATTGATAACTTTAAAATATGGTTTTAACCCTATTCGACTAGGTTAAACCATCACCTAAAAATCTAGTATAATCATGTGTATTTAAAAATATGTATATACAATATATGATTATTATATTATATAATTAGTTAATAGCTAAATATTGTTGTTCAACAGGTTACTGACTTGCTGTTGTCATTCAACACTCTGAGTTGATCTCCACGTCGCTATCGAAAAGGTTCAACGGTGAGCTCGTTAGATTTGGAAAGAAATAATAATGTATTGTTATTTTTAGATTTTGTGTTACAAAGTCATCAGAAAATAATATTTAATAAGATCTTGTAATGTTTTTTTTTCGAGACAACAATATCTTGTTTAATTATTGGAAGTCAAAGGTTGTAAATTTAAATCTTGGAAGAAAAATATTTCAACATTTTTATTGAATTTTTAACATATTTCTTTACAGATAATAAATTAGCATACTATTATTTTAAATTATTAGTTTAATTATTTTAGTTAAACTAATAGAAGGAAATCTAATATTATATATGATATAAATATTATTATTTTTATAAATTATTAAATTTTAAGTCAATTTGAGATTTGGATGACAAGTAGCTTGTAGCCGCGGAGGTGCTTAAGTTTATTGATTTTCTTGGTCATTGAAGATGATGTGAATGGCTACATCAAATCATTAATATTTAGAATGTTATATAAATGACTAAAATTAAAATTCCAATTTTAAAAAATTTTAAATTTATCCTACCATTGTGTCGCATACCATGAAGATAAAATAATGTCAAGAGAAGACCCTAGTACCACCTTTTACCTTAAAATAAATTATATAAATAAATGGTGAGGAATGCACTTCCTCCCCACCCTTTAGTTTGAAACCTAATTTCCTCACCTTTCTTCCGTGTATTCTTATCCATTATATGTCATTTTAATTAAGTTTGTATTTAAAAACTTTTTTAAGAAGTGAAATAAGAAACCGACCTTTTTTACTTACCTCCCCCACCTCTACCTTAACTCAAAACATCATCCCTTATCATGATTTTACTTTAAAACCCCTCATCTTTACCATTATCTCACTTAAATTCATACTTAAAAATCTATTTAAGAAATATAGTAAGAAACTTATATTCTTCACATTTCTTCCCCACGTTCACCTTGGCCTTACAACCTAGACTTACCTTCACTTTACTTCAGAAAATTTATTTCTTCCACCATAATATCATCTAATTTTATATTAAAAAATCCACTTAAAAATACAATAAAAATTTTACATTCTTTGCCCTCACCATGACTGTCACCTCACTTAAACTTTCTATTTGGCAACCACTTCAGTCATAAATATAAAGAGATGGCAATTTAAAGAAGATAGGGCAATTTTTATCTCATTAGCTCTCTCACTTTCCTATTGCTCTTTTCTGCCATTTTCCAACAGTGATATTAGAGTTTTGGTAAAATAAAAAATTTTCAAATAATGCTTTACTATTTTAATAGATTTATATTGTATCTTTATGAATGAAATTAATTTTTTTATTGGTGGAGATAGATAATATAATATGTAGATTCTGATTGGGTTAATCACAAAGTGGCATATAAAAAAAAACCTGGTCATGTTTGAGCCTTTGAGGAATTAAGGACAGTGATGGGCCCCTACTTAGGTACACCCATTTGATCGCGTGGCCAAAAATATGAGTTCCTTTATGGACCTACCAAATCAACGGTTGGGATACACCCCGAACACGTAAGCGCGAAAACCTTTTTATGGACGAAAATAGCCCGCTTCGTCTTTCCGATCAACACCGAAGCCTGATCCCCCCACCCACCGGCCGTCGCCGACCATTTTCTCCGGCGAACCACTGATCGGAATCGATGCGCCGCTTCATCCTCCTCTTACTCCTCGTCGCCCTTCTCCACCGCCGGCCATTCGCCGCTGCCCGCCCCCTCATCATCTTCCTCTCCAAAACCGATGCCGCCGACGCCTCAGACCCCGCCGCCGCCGACGAAGAGCCCTCCAACGGCGACGAATTCCCCGACCCGGACCTCATCCCCGACGATCTCCTCGACCCCGGCTCATGGCGCTCCATCATCGAGCCCGATTCCCCCTCCAACTCCTCCTCCTCCCTCCCCTCACCCTCCCACCCCGACGCCGACTCCATCTCTGCGGCCGAGTCGCTCTACGTCTCCGGCGTCCACAGGATGGTCTCCGCCGTCGCCTCCTCCGATCCCCGGTACTTGGAGGGCGCCGCCGCCGATATTGACGCCGCGGCGCAGGCGGGGCACCCCCACGCGCAGTCGACCCTCGGTTTCTTCTTCGGCTCTGGGACGGCTAAGGAGACTGACCTCGCCAAGGCGTTCCTGTACCACCATTTTGCGGGGGAGGGCGGTAATATGCAGTCCAAGATGGCCGTCGCCTACACCTATCTACGCCAAGAGGTAGTAGAATTTGAATTCGATCCC
The DNA here is from genome assembly GCA_032619315.1 of Piper longum. Taxonomy (NCBI): domain Eukaryota; kingdom Viridiplantae; phylum Streptophyta; class Magnoliopsida; order Piperales; family Piperaceae; genus Piper; species Piper longum. The sequence goes on from JAVDBV010061640.1 coordinate 5,355, forward strand.
GTTTGATTAGTTCGTTGCAAAATCTGTATTTGCAATGTTCTGATCTATGTTGTTTTTCGTTAAAGTTTGAATCTTTTTGAGTTGATCTGTTGAATTGATTTGATATGTTTGTGTTCTCGGGATTGTATTGTAGTTGTATGAGAAGTCGATGAAGCTTTATGCCGAATTGGCCGATGCAGCTTTGGCGAGTTTTCAGGTCTCCGGTGATCTGCCGGTTATCGAACCTGTTCGGCTGCATAGTGGAGTTGAGGAGAACAAGGATGCGTTGAGGAAGTCACGAGGGGAGGAAGATGAAGACTTCCAAATTGCTGAGTACCAAGCTCAGAAGGGGAATTCTGCTGCTATGTATCAGATTGGTATATATTACTATTATGGCTTGTGGGGTGTGAGGAGGAACCATCAAAAGGCCTTGTATTGGTTTGCTAAGGCTGTAGATAAGGGCGAACCCAGGTCATTGGAGTTATTGGGAGAGATTTACGCTAGAGGAGCTGGTGTTGAGAGGGATTATAAGAAAGCATTAGACTGTTTCACTCGTGCTTCAGAGCAGAAAAATGTTTCTGCTTACAATGGATTGGGGTACCTGCATGTCAAGGGCTATGGTGTGGATAAGAATTTGACTAAGGTGCGTGTATTCAGTTCCTTTTGTTACCTTGTCAAGACAGTTGAAGTGTTGAGGTTCTAGTTTTGCTTGCATCGATCGGAAAGGATGAGATTTGAATATAGAACACCTTAGCCATGTTGCTCTGTAGTGAGAATTATTATGACAGCTAGGAGGATAAGAGAGAGATTATTTTATGATTCAATGATGCTTATTTTAGAATGTGGATTTGCATGATGGAAAATTGAGCGGTGCAAGAGTTGATTTTTTAGTTATAGAATGTGCCATATTTATAGCAAAAATTATACAAATTTCGTGTAACATAGGGAATTGGGGAAAAAAAAAGTTTAAAACTTTATGGTTCATTGTCCTTGCTAAGTCTGGATGCTTTATAATGCTTGTTTGTTCTCATCAAACTGTCCTCAATTTAGGCTCACGAATTATTTGAGAAGGCTGCAAAGAATGGTGAGCCGGGTGGTTTCTACAATCTCGGGATGCTGTACTTTAAGGGCATTGGTGTGAAGAGAAATATAATTATAGCATCTGAGTACATAACAAAAGCAGCTGGTGCTGGCCAACCTAAGGCAGTGTACCAATTAGCAAAGATGTTTCAGGCGGGTGTTGGATTCAAGAAGGATTTGAAATCGGTATTATTCAAATCTGTTTTGTGCCTATTTTGAAATGTCTCTTAGCTTTTGGTTTAAATCATCTAAATTTAGCATATATTTGCAACTACATTATTGCGCTCCTTGAAAAACTTCGTCTAAATTACTGGCTACAGTATACTTATGCGCAGTTTGGTACATATTTCACATGTGCAAACTATGGAGATTGTTTCTGAAAGTAGTTTGTCACAGGCGAAAATAGGGAAATTGGATTATTAGATGATATATAAGACTTTTTTTACAGGCCTCTCATTTATTTAAAGTAGTTGCTGAAAGGGGACCGTGGAGTTCATTATCCAGGTGGGCTTTGGAGTGTTACTTGAAAGGAGAAGTAGGAAAAGCATTATTGTTGTATTCTAGAATGGCGGAGATGGGTTATGAGGTTGCCCAGAGCAATGCTGCTTGGATCCTCGACAAGTATGGAGAGCGTAGCATGTGCATGGGAGAATTAAGATTGTGCACTGATGCGGAAAGAGACCAGCGATCCCATTCTCTGTGGTGGCAAGCATCAGAGCAAGGGAATGAACATGCTGCCTTGTTGATTGGAGATGCATACTACTATGGACGGGTAAAAGCATCTCATAAATTCCTAATTACTTTAATATAATCACTGTTTCCTTTATTAACCATTGTTAATTATAATATAAGCAGGGTACAGAAAGAGACTACGAACGTGCAGCAGAAGCTTATGTACATGCACAACTACAGTCAAATGCTCAAGCCATGTTTAACCTTGGCTACATGCATGAGCACGGGCAAGGACGTCCTCTCGATCTACACTTGGCCAAGCGCTATTATGATCAAGCACTGGAGACTGACCCCGCTGCAAAATTACCTGTGTCTTTGGCTCTCATGAGCCTCTGGATTCGCAAGAACTATGAGAATAGCTTCATGGTGAGTTTTATTGCTTTCTTTTGCTTGATATCCTTGGCTGTTGACTTTTTCATAACATAGTTAAATTTAAATCCAAAAATTCATTCTTTGGCCCCTGCCCATCCAAAACTCTAATTCCCTGAGAACGGGCTTGAAGTAAATGTAGACACTTTGATCTGACGAGGATCTGTACTTGAGCATTCTTTGCAATGGTAAATTTTCCATGCCAGAAGCTGATTTTACTGTAAATTCCATTTTACCTATCAGTCATATTTACAGTTTGAGTAAAATATTCTAAATTTGACCAACTTCAAGTATTTTTGGCTTAGGGTTCCAAGTTTTTATGTGGATTCTTGCCTTTTATTTATTTTTTATTGATTTTTATTTAAGCTGCTGATTACAGACGGTTTTTCCTGCTGTGAAGACGAAACAACTCTTAATTAACTGCTGCCTGAAATCTTCTGACATTGTGCTTCATTGTGGATGGTGCAACTGTTTCCAGGCTTAAATAAACACTTTGATACAAATGGAATTAATTTGTTTTGCTCAGATCAGCTGAGTTATCTAGATTTAATGTCGTTGCACTTCTCCCATCTGTAGGAAATTAAAGTTTCTGTGTATAGACAGCACTTGACATGACTGGATACGATAGCTACGAGTTTCCAGTGTTTTTAGATCTGTTAGATAAATCTCTGCACGAGGATGGTTTCTTATTCTACAAGATTGCATTGAATAACTTTTGGTGTCGCTGTCGCTGTTTCTGTTTCTGTTCCAGGTTCATGTAATCGATTCCCTTCCGGATGCATACGCCGGAGTAAAATCCTGGATAGATGAAGTGATCTTGGACGAGGGAAATGCTACGATTCTTACTCTCTTTGTTTGCCTTTTAACTGTTCTCTACCTTCGTGACCGGCAGAGAAGACAAGTTGTACAGCTTCCTCCCCAACCAAACGACGTTGCTGCCAACTAAATCCCAAACTTCGAAGCCAAGCACTGCATATATACCTTTCTTCATCAAAATTTTTGTTCATGTAGTTTTTATAAGTTCAAGGCCTAGTCTAACAAGAAACAAAAGACAGATATTCATTTTCTCTATGCTTATAATCTGATAAATATCATTGTACATTTCATCCAGGTACTTTGTATGTGCCAATAGGATTTATTAGGAAGGATTTTGTTAATCATTTGAATGCTAAACGATGTATTGAATTACCAAGCAGGCAAAACTATTGCATTCCACATATAACAAAAACATCAACTTGAAGCGTCAATTATTGATGCTTACCACCATTACCTGACACCATTTAAAATTTAAAATGCCCTTAGCAAGTATTTTGGAGCTAAATGACTCTTAAAAACTTCCAACAGGATCACTTATTTCAGGCAAGGAAGTTACATCTCTATGCAGCTCCTCAACTGAATTATCTTATCCACCACGAATCAGGCTAACAGCAAGTGAAATTGTGCAGACCAACCCAGCAAGGCAACACTTCCTATCCATCTACAATGTCAAATTCGAATCAAGAAGATTGAAATATGAAAAGATATAAATTATGGTTTTGAGAAATGGTATGGTAGAGGAGAGATGAATAAATACTTGAGCCTGTTGTTGGGATCACCAGTGGCGTAGCCCTTGAAATAGAAGCAGCGCCCCAGCGCATAGAGACCACCGAACGCAGCAGAGAGAAGAGGGTGCTTGAGAACACCGAGCAAGATGATAACAAAGAAGATGGGCATCACCTCCAGCGAATTCTGGTGCCCTCTCTGCCCCGAAATCCCAAAATTCACCATCCATTCATCAATTTTTTCCAACACGGATACAAAAAGATAGGGCGAGAAGCTGTACCTGAACGCAGTGGAAGCTCTTGGCGTTCTTGTTTTCGGATTCGGATGCGTAAAGGGCCGGGTAGCTGACATTATACCTTCCTAAGATAAACCAGATACATAGAACGATATGTTAATAAATTGGTGCCATGGAAAGAAAGTACGACACATGATCGATCTGCGAGAGAGTTGTTGGTAGAAGGCCATCCAGAAGTTGCGGAAGACGTAGGCGACCACCGCGGCGACGACGTAGCCGTAGTCGGGAGGGAGGTTGATGGTGGCCATGGATTGAAGTTGGGCGTCTTCTCCGAGATGACCAGGTTCGGCGCCGCCTGCAATCGAGCTTAACCCAAACAAATACAGATTCGTGTCCGACCGTCCTCATCTTCGGGAACCACCAGATAGACTGTGGGCCCACCCTATGATAAGTCTATTGTTTGGTTCTGGACCGACACCCTCTAATGATTTTTTGTCCACTCCACTCTTCTAAACAGAAAATTTTTCTTTTGCCCAAGTGCTTATTTTCTAGACTAATAAATTAACTAAAAAATGTTTACAATTTATGATGCTTGAATGAATGAATATAAAGAAGAGTATTTGATAGTTTTTAGGCTCTCCAAAATTTCCTGTTCGGCAGACCACATAATTTAGGTGACTTGCAAGATATCGATTCATGTTTCCTGTTTGTCTTCTTGAGTAAAATACAAAAAACTATTTATTCTTTTTTTGAAACTATATGTTTATTGAAAATTACAAAAAGTCATGACTAGGAAAAAATTTATCTGGCTAAGAGACCACAAAATATGGGTCATTTATCATTTTGGTTAATTTTGGTAGAGTTTAATTAAAATTAAATCAAGCTAAATTAGTTTGGTTTGGTTGATTTAGTTAATGATCGTTACTTTAGTTTTTATTTGGTTGACCAAGCTATTTTAATTCAATTAATTAGATAAATAGTTCGGTTTGTTTTAACCCAACTATCTAAATAATTAGCCATATACATATCCATAATTATATATTGGATTTTACTGCCCAATAAAACGTAGGATTAATTTTTAAAGTTATTATATAATTTACCCATCTTTAAAAAATTATTTTCTTTGAATTGTTTCTTTTTCAACTAGTGACCGGCTCTCTCATCTGCGTCTAGTCCTACCCTCATTGAATACGATTTTATATTAGCATTGATACCATATGTAACAATTAATTCAAATTTATGGATTTAATTATCTATTTAAAAGTAATTAATTAAGTTAAAAATTATAAATAATATCCCTATTAAATATATTGGATCTTGTCTCAATAAATAATAGATACGAGATTAACCAATTAGACTAATTAATTATGATATCTTATATTCCACCTACTTTAAAAAAAAAAATATTGTCAGAGTCTTATAGCTCATGAGCCGAAACTAAACCTCTATGTAGACAAACTCTTATCATCGAAAATGATCACCACGAGTAACAATTTAGCAAAGTGCAAAGTGATGGTCTTAAATCATTCATTTAAAATTGGTTAATCATGTCAAAAATATAAAGCTACATGACCATTTATATATTGAATTTTACCTCATCAAGTGTCACCAAGGGGAGTTTGACGTTGGACTGATTTTTAAATGTTATTACATCGCAAACAAATCACATTTGAGTTTTATTTAATTTGAACTCATCTTTTGATGCTTTAATACTTTAATAACTACTAGTTTTTTTATGGATTATGTGCACACTTGAAACAAACGTGTTAGATTTGGTTGGACTTAAAACTCAAACCTTTCAAAATTTATTTAATGCCAAATTGGCCACATCTTATTATGCCAAATTTTATATTTCTCCCTCACATGGTCACATCTTATTATGACAAACATTTTACATATTGCTTTCTAAAAAAACCATTTTACATGTTTGTTTTAAGAAAAACTTGTTACGTGTTATGAAACATTTAAAGACTTTGTTTGGGGTCTATGTTATAAAATTGATTCATTTTTTTTCTATGAGGAGTATTATTTGTTCACCACAAAAAAATGGAGCTCGGCTTGATCTCGGTGCATGCATAAAATATAAAGATAAATCATAAATAAATAATAAGATAAGCTCCTCTAACTTAGCTTGCAACAAACATATATAAATATTTTTTGAAACTAACCTTGAGCTTGTTAGGCTTATAGACTCCCAAAAAGGATTGCAGGTTTCATGGGGCTTTTTTAATCTAAAAGTTAATTTAATGAATAAGATTTTCCTATTAGTTTATATACAAATTACCAATATTATTCACGACCAATGTGAGATAAACCCAACAATCTCTCCTTCACATATCAGGCGACTTCAAAACAATCATTGTCTAATAATCTCTCATTTATTAGACGGAATTCACATATCATCACCTGACAAATTTTCTATAAATCATCAGGTGAAACATACAAAAGAACCTTCTACAATTAGTGTAGGCCAATACCAAATCTCACTTGGCTCTGATGCCACTGTCATACTTTTTCTCAAAAAGGGATTTGGAAGAGGTTTTACGGGTCTATTTTAATATAAATGTTAACTCAAAGAATAAGACTTTTTTATTAATCTATACACAAGTCATAGATATCTACGCCCGATATGAAAGAAACCCAGTAGAGCTAACTAGTTTAATGATAAACACTAAGAGAACAAATCAACTCAAGCACAACCCTAACTAGTGTAAATTATGGTTTCGTTACATAAGGCATTGAATTTGTACGAAAATCGGTTGACCTAAACACATTTATATTTGTTTGGGCTACCAAAATTATAAAAAAGTCTAAGTGAGTTCGCGTAGCGAAGCGTATACGTTAAGTGCCAGTTGTCTCCTTCCTCGACTCCCCTCCGCTGTCTCAGCGGTACTCCTACGAACAATCTTTGGATTCTCGCTTGATACAACCAGCATCATTGATATTTTTGTTGAATGCTTACTATGTTTCATCCATATCCCACCGGCATCTTCACATGCCCAAGGCAACAAAGTTGGATATGATCTATTTTTTGCATCCTCTACCTTTTATCAAAGTTATCTATCTATTTTAGCTAATTTGAGGTATTATTAAAACTTGCCCATTTTAAAGTATTTACAGTTTCGCCTGCATTTTATTAATTTTTTAATTATTATTTATAAGGAGTTAAGTGTGATTTAAATATGAGTTGTAAAATCTCTTTACGAAACTATATTTTAATTAACATTCAGCAATTTTAATTATTATTTTGTTATTATGGTTGGGCATGTTATATATAGAATAATTATCTGTTGTAAGGTCTTACAGTTAAATTGGCTGTAAGACCCAATCAGCATCTAAATATGCATTAGTGATAGAATTTAATTATTGTAAAAAATTTAAAATTATTTGCATATTTAATAATGGGTAATTTATTTAGAGTTTATTGGGTATTATAGCTAATTTAGCTTGAAGACCCTATAGCTTATTTTCACTCTTATATTATATGATTTATATACCTATTTAGGAAGTGTATTACCTGTTAAACAAAAGTAAAATATAAAATTTAATTATGATAATTTTCTTTTTTATCTCTTGGTCTTCTCATTTATAATTCATCTAACACAAACAAAAATAAAATAAATAACAAAATATAAAAATATATGCATTATTGATAAGCGTGTGAATATATTTAAGAAACAACTCAATAGTGGATAATAATATTTTTTTATAAACTATTTTAAAATCAAGCAAGCTATTTTAGAATTTGGTTATTAAGTGTTTCAAAATACAGATTGTATTACTTGATGAACATTACGATATAATATGCAAATATAATATCTTTGTGAAATATATGATAAATAGACATAAGAAATAAAGAATGTGATAAATAAATAAAAGAAATAAAAATAGAAAGTATTATTTATTCGGTTAGTTTGATAAAAGAATGGAAAATAGTTATTTTTCTAAATGAAAAATAAATATTTATAGATCATTTTTATCATTAAAAATAATTTATAATATGTTTTTTTGCTGTTTGATTTGTGAAATTTTATACTAAATAATGGAATGTCCATTTCATATTTTACCATGTCTTCTCACCAAATAGATTAAGTCCATCCACCTTAAATAAAAACAGAAGCAACTGCCGTGAATGTAAAATCTAAAACAACAATTTTTTAGAAAATGAAAAAAAACAATAAATCAGGAATACCTAGTCATCCTACCATTTTAATTGAAAATTCCTCGTACCACCATTCACAATGACAAGTTAAGAAAGAATAATATAGTACCCATTATTAAATACAAAAAAAAATAAAGCATCTACTAAATAACAATAAAATTGAGACAAATCATTCTTTCAAAGTTGGTGAACCGAAGACACCAACATCTTTTTCCATCACGATGTAAAATTTTTAACATTAATCGATTAATTGGTTACCATATCGAATTTATAATCGATATGAATTTATACCTATAACACCCCGACTCGGCTCACCCTTAAACCAACCCAGAAATGCTACCTGCGACCGAACCGTTCGATAATCTAGTAGATTCGGTTAAGCCGACCCGGATCTACTCTCGGCGTCTCAAGATGAAGATACGATTTTTCTATATGCATGGATGAATTCACAAACATCCTGACATGCTACTACATGGATGACATGCAAATCAATGCATACAAATTAACATAATCGCATTAAAATCAAAAGAATTCTGAATAAAAACGAACAGAGTCTCCCCTAAAAGTACAATTAGGGTCCACCTTGTCAAAACAATATATAAGCATATGTTTTCAATAATTTCATTCACAAAATATAATCAACCATATACTTATTTTGATGCATGGGTCTCAGCCCACCTGTGCTTTCTCTTCACAATTCACATCATATTATCATGTCAACGTTTAATCACAACATATCATCATCTATTTCTATTTGCACACATCAATTTCAATATAATAAAATCATAAACAAAACATTAAACATTCAATCACCCCATACATTTGTGTGTGTGTAAGAGACCTCACTGCTCCTCCGTCCAGGCTGGCACTTCCGATCAAGCTTATCACCTACATATAGTACAAAAATGTCAGTAACGAGCATTACCGGTCCGGAAAATAACTAATATCAAACTGGCACAGGAGAGCTAACCCTCC
>JAVDBV010061644.1:0-13284 GCA_032619315.1 Piper longum
GGTTGCATTTTTTAAATTATTATATATATATATATATATATATATATAATAATTTAAAAAATGCAACCTTTCTAATTTTCTAAAATGAACTTTTATAAATCAAAATAACCTCTCAAAATCTAGCTAGTATTGAAAAAAACGTACGGAAGAAAACATACAAGCGACGTCTTCCGTCTCCTCAACAATGCGCTCGAGGGTCGAGAAGACGAGCCGGCTATCGACGAGATACTTGACGAAGCCGTCCATGGACGGCCGCCAGGTCTCCTCCTCCACCTCCTCCGCCGACCGGGGCTCTTCCTCCCCATCATCCGTCTCAATAGGGTTGGGGCGGAGCCGCATGGCCACGAACCGCATCTCCTCGACGATCCCGCGGCTCTCGCCGGGGTACTGCTTGCGGTACCGCTTACGCTTCTTGACGACGGCGGGGGGAGGGGCGAGGGAGGCCGCGGAGGAGGAGTCGGCCCCGGCCGGGGCAAGGGAGCAGCGGCAGGGGAAGACGCGGTTGCGAAGAGAAGGAAGAGGAGGAAGGGGGGGCAGCTTAGGGCATGGCGGAGCGGAGAAATGGAGCAACATCTCGTCGCCTTCACACTGTAGAGCTTGACGTTGCGGTTCCTACTTGTACTTGTTAAAACAGCTCTACTGCCCGTGACATTAAGGACATTTCTGTTTACCCGCCTCGTATGCAATTAAAATTGTAAAAATATATCGTAACTTACATAAAACAAAAATCTTTGTCAATTTATACACATCAAAAAGGGTATATTAGCTAGATGCAGGAGGCATTCCTGTCGGGGGTCGTCCAATTATATAGATGGCCAAACTTAACCGCAGCTGGCCGCCAACGACTGGCACAACCACTTAGGGTGGTTTTTGTTTTAAAAATAATAATAATAAAATTAGACTATCGAATAACCTAAATCAAGACGTGGGACAAAAAACAAAGTAACTTTTTTCATTCCAAATAAAAGTGAAAATTTGCTTGAAGCTACTTGAGAGCCTCTTAATCATAATCATGCGGTTACTTCATTGTATTTTGTAGCTTCATCGCCAAAAAAAGACGTTACAACAGCCTCCGCACTAAACTACATGTGTGCAAAAGAATAGTGTAGAACGAAAATAATCTGTTCATGTAGGATTAGCCTTCAACTTCTGCAAAAAGGCTATGATCTCTGTATAGGCCGGATCCGAGTGACTCACTGGCTTGCATGAATTTATATGGTCAGTTGCCTCAAGAACCTAATACAAAAACCCAACAATCACATATCATTAGCAAGGCATAGACAATCAGATAAACAAAAAGCATAGACAAGAAAGAACAATCAGATAAACCAAAAAAGATGAGAAGAACAAACAAATTGCATCCACGACGAACCAAAGATGCTTAGAACTTATTACACAGTTGGGATCATTATTTTGCAAATCGATGAACTAACTTTTGTACATCACTTGTAGAAATCAGAACAAAATATGCTTCAACATGCTATGCCAATTAGATCAAGAAGTATGATTATGCAACTTAAACAAATAAAAGCCAGGCAGGCACATATTTTCGATTGCACTGGCTCAAGATATTGGGCGAGCATAATTAAGCTTGACAAGCTTTGAAGTGAAGCAGAATAATCTGAAATACTAAAGAAATTTACATTATCCAGTTGAAGAACATTTAAAACTTACAACAATTTCACCAAAGCCAGGATATGCAGATTCAATAGGCACTATTTCCAGTCGAAAAGCCCATCCACCATATCCTTCAACGATTGGAGTCACCTTTGTCTGGTTAACAGAATGGTCGCCTTAAGATGCTAAAAATCTTGAATTAAGAGGCTCACTAACATTGAATTACCTCACTAAAACTAAGAAAATCCAAATACCGTTCATTTTGAAGATGACAGACAAAGTCATTTAGCTCAACCAACCGTTGCGATCCACTCCTCAGCTTTCCAATCTACAGCAATATAAGTAGGACCAGAAAGCATGATTAAGAAAAAAACGTCAAATTAAAAGAAGAAATCCAATAAGTGAAATTGAAAGAATGCTCTTATGATTTAAATGTAGCTAGCTTTCCACTCCACTTAAGTGAAAATAAATTGTACAAAGAATTTAATGCCGTCAAGGAAAAGATGCCAGTGCCAATGCAACTAATGACTTCATCAGGTTAAAAAGTAAAATAAAATAAAATACGTGCATTTCATTATAGGGCAAGCAAACACCAAGTGCTGAAAAACAAGAGGGAAAAATTAATATCCAGTTGGAGCAGGACGGAACACAAGGCCCACACGCCAAGGCATGTCTGTAAGCTTGCTGCCAAAATGAGGGCAGCTATAAAAAACCTGCATAAAATAAAAAATTTAAAGTGAAAGCAGAAAATATGAGCAAAACACTACACTAAAAGAAATAATATGTAACTAAGATAAATCAATTTTTGCAAATACACATACAATTCCAACGGTGTTGTTGAACAGATCTGTATAACCTTCAGTCTTGGCCTGATAGAGCATTTGCTCAACAAGCCCTCCCATGCTGCAAAAATTACCAAATAGGATTCATTGATAGGTACTTTCTATGTTGCATTATTTATGTTGCATGTTTGTATTATATGGTTGGAAACTGGTCATGACAGTCAGCTGAATTTAGAATAATATGCTAAACATATTCCTTACATCTCATATAATAAGACTTATTACTCTTCCATAGCAGCCATTATTCTATCTTACAGGAGTTGAGATCTGACACGTTCGGTAGGATGTTTACCAAAAAGAAAAAAAAAACTGGTTCTTAGAATGTCACAGGTGTTAAAATGAATATTTAGTGGTTCCCTGAATAGCATGAGCTTTTGAGATAAGTGACAAGCCCATCTAAAATTTACATGGAATCAGAGCAAAAAGGTTGAGTTCAAATCCTGTTAACGATATATGTCCAGAGAAATATTAATTTACCTCATATTGTGCCTAATAGATTATTTGCCCCGTGTTTGTTTACGCTCCCAGCCTTAAAAATTTGCTTGCACATGAGAGGGAGTGTTAAAGTTAATATTAAGTGGCTCCTTTTCTTAACATCTTAGGCTTTTGGAATATGTGGTTAGACTATTAAAATATACAACTGGCAATTAAAATCATACCTGTGAGTCACAAAAATAACAGGTCAACACCCAGTTCTTGCATTAGCTAACTTCTTAAGCAACATGGAACAGACTTCCCAAAAATTTACCAAGAAATGAGGAATCTCATCATAATTTAGGAACTTGTTTTTAAACATAAAAATGAGGAAAATAATTAAACAGAAAAATTGCTGCTTCTATATACAAAATATTGTTGAATCTCAAACCACAATAGAATTACTGAATAACACTCGTGTTTGGAGGGTCATACCTGAAGAGGAAGGCTAGCTCCAGACCACTGGGTCAATTGGTCTGCATTAATCACCAGATTAGATGAAACATGTCTCATCAGAGGGCACCACCTGAAGATGGCCTTGGAAAATCAAAACTAGAGTTGCTCTATCTAAGAGTAGGAGTTATGCTTATGTCAATTGATCTGAATATTACACAAACCTTATATTTCACAGTGAACAGTCGAGTATGAGGAAAGTCACTAGAGAGCCACTCCCCATGCCAAAATGTACCTTCCCTTCCAGCTTCTTGATCAATTTTTTCCACCAGACCTGACTTACTAGTTGTTGAAGCTTTGTCATCTGATATTGGCCAGGTTTTGAAGGGACCTCCGCATAGACCATGCACAAAAACAATGTCAAGTGCAGGGGGTCCACTGGCTCTAATTTTGCCTTGAAGCCACTGGGAGAGACCAGAGTTTCCTTCTCTGAATTTTTAGATAATACTAGTCCACTAGCACTTTGATATTTGTAATCAAATTTGTCAGGGCACTTCCAATGTGGTAACCCAGGATTAATAAAAAATATCATATCAGTAGTACTGGGGCATTGTAGTTTTTCCTACATTCCTTCTCTATTTTTAGATATTCCATTTTTGTCATCCTCTTCATTGGTACAAAAAATATTTAACAGAGTCACCCTAGCATAGCTTTGAGTTTTCAAATCACTACAGCCAGAGATCCTGCCCATGGCACAGTCCTCAAGCCACTTTAACCAAATTTCATCTTTGAGTATAGCTGTTTGGACCTTTGCAAGACGTGAAAGGACAGCCAAAAGCCATGCTGCATGTTTATGAATGTGTGCCGTAGGAGGTACCCGGACACTTGCACGGTCATTAACATTTGAGGTCATCGTCTCGCTAGAATTGTGTTTTGTAGGTTCCTGGTCTTCCTGAACCCTTGATGCATCATATGCCTCATTAGCAGCAAGTTGTTCATAGTCATCCCGAAGAAGGAATTGTCTCAATAAGCACAGAACTCCAAAATCCACTACTTTATTTTGACATTGAAGGTCATCAGCACAAATTTCAGTCAATGTCTTAATGCCTTTCAGAGTTGAAATGGACGAGTCAGCAGCAAGAATCTTCGGTATATTATCTTTCTTCATATTTTTTAATTGATCAGAGAATGGATCCATAGATAGAAAGTCGGCAAGATCTGATGCACTACCTGCTTCAACAGAAGGAGGTGCCATCTTCGCAGCCTGATGAACAACAACTCGAGCTAACTGCTTAGCAGTCTGTGCAGCTGAAACAGCATTAGACTCATCTATCTGGGTCCGCAGAAACCAAACTGATCATATCAACAAAAATAAAAAACTTGGAAGACACAAGCAAATAATAATGTATGTGCATTAATATCGAGAAAGTTCAAACAGAATTTATCGAACTTAAAAATAAACCTTCACTTTGTCAGTCTAAAGGGAAATTGTACCTCTTGAACGACTTTTGCTTAAATTCAAAACCTGCATCAGTAAAAGAGTCAACCATCCTTGTGAAATTGGTATAAAAGCCGGACCATAATCCTGCAGAACCCAAGAGAGAACTTTTGTAGCCGAAGACCGAGTAGCATCTGTTGAAAATTTTCCACAAATTCATGACAGCAGGATAGCAGAACACTTTTGACTTCTTCCTTAGAAAAGTGATTATTCTCAGTAGCGATTAATTCTAATGCCTTGGCTATTGCCTCTTGACCAAGTTTATACCCAGTTGTCCGTTTGGCAATCTGCCTCATTGTATTAAGTCCCTTCTTCCTTACCATATCCTGTGACTTGCTACTTCTTTCAATTGAGGCAAGAAAGGAAGAAAGTGCTATTCTTGCTAAAGCAACATCCTCTGTACTGCAGGCCTGAGATATTGTAGAAATAAGACTTGAACTCCACTCAGGAACTGATTCAGTCAGAGGCAAGATTGTATCCTCAAGGAGAAGTCGCGCTAACAGGCTTCCATGCCATTTCACAGTTCGCTCAGGTGCCATCAGGCCACTCATGACAGCTTGTCCATCTCTGCCAAGCTCTTGTATATGACATCGGTTAAGGTCAGAGGCCATGGCCCAGTTTGCAAGAGACCATGCAGCAAACAGTACAGCAACATGTTCCCTCTGTAAATCATCACAGAGCCCAGGTGTTACAGTCAGCTAAACTTTCAATCATGGGAAAACTAGGATGACTTCTTTCCAACAATAAGTCACCAGGAACACTTGCCCTAATATTACCCTCATTTTAAAAATCATTTGCCCCAGAAAAACCTAGAACCATTGTCCCTCTGAGAATCTTTATTCCAATGCCTCACAAGCCTCCACTGCCATCTTCACTTTCATCATGTTCTCCTGAATCCTCAAAATGCATACTACCTGCATCAATAACTTGAAGAGCTGCCAAAATGTCTTCCATGCTTGCATTTCCGGTTAGAATTGCCTGAAGGGATGCTCGGTCTGCATTGTCAATGCTCGAGGTGACAATGTCCATGATAGCAACAAACTAGCATGCTACGACCTTTATACACATCTGCTCCACCAAATGAACTGCTCTTAACTTGCTGCAATAGATGTAACTACTTTAATACTCAACCTAAAGGTAACATCTAGCAAGTAATCATTTCGACTCCTACAAAAAAATAGGACCATCAAATCTATGAAACAGGAACTAGATAGTCGATTGTAGGCATATACAACAGAAAGAACAAAAAATTGCCCTCAGATAACCAAGTTTGTTCAAAAATAAAAAGTATAAAAGAACCTACACAATGAGAATTCATTTTCCACTAGCTTTTGCTAAAATCTTTCTAGAGCTCAAATCATTCACTTCCTAAATAGTTTTTTTTTTTAAATGAAAACCACCAAAATATCCATTGCGAATAGATGAACTGCATTTGTTTGATGATAAATTATTGCTAATATGTGATCATACATTATTTCTAAGGAGCAACAGATATAAAATCATCTACTAGGATCATCCATGACTCGAATGATTAGCCAATACACCGCGCATATAAATTGCATCTAATATGTAAAGAAACAAGGCATTTCATGCATTTTCATAACCAAAAGAAAAAAGAAAAATAAAAAGCCGAAGATCATCTCACCTTCTTCTTGCCATTGTGTGGTTGAAACGAGAATATGAACCTCAGAAGGTTAGGCGCCGCATGGAGCCGCCCGAGAACGGCGCCACAAACCACGGGATTGGCGACGAGGCTGGCAAGAGCGCGCGCCGCCTCGACCTGCGTCCCGTCCCTGGCCGTGGCGACGGCCTCAAGTAGCCAATCCAGCACGGCGCCAGAGCCGGCCGACACAATCACCGCCCGCCGGCCCGCATTCGCCGAAGCGATGTCCGCGACCAGCGCCGCCAGCCGGAGCTCAAACCCGGACCAAACTTCCTGGTTGGCCGACGACAACACCGACCGGAGCGACTTCCACAGCACGGCCCCGGTAGCGCCGGTGCGCTTGACCCCATCGAAGACTCACTGCACCGAATCGTTCGACTTCTCGAGGGACTGCTCGAGCTCCTCGTAGAACCGCCGGGACTTGGCCCCCACGCCGCCGTGGTCGGCGGGGGAGGAAAGGAGCAGCACGGCGGCGGAGACGGCGGACGAGGAGATCACGGTCCCGGCGAGGGTGTAGAGGAGGGGGAATCGGCGGGGGGAAAGGGTCGGAGCGGGGAGGGCGGGGTCGGGTTGGAGGACCAGGGCTGTTTACGAGTCGAGTCGCGAGTTTTAATGAGTCGACTCGACTCGGCCCGAACTCGTTATATTTATAATTCGACTCGATAACTCGTTCCTTATGACTCGGCTCGACTCGGTTCGTTGACGAACGTCACGTGTTCTATTAAACCCGAATTAATTTTACTTGATTCAGACTCAACTCGTAACTCGATTGACTCATAACTCGAATAGGCTCGATTCGACTCGATTTATTACTTTCAACGTTTCGTATACTCCATATTTAATCGCATTCAATTCAATTAAATGACCTGTAATATATATTATAAAACTAAAGTGTAACCATTTTTTTTTAAAAAAAACCTCATGAATGGAGAGATTTATCACTGTTAAGCAAAATAAAAAACAATTAACGACAAAAAAAAGTCAATCAGTGACAAAAAAAAACAATTCAAACTCTTCTCAAACTCAAAAAAAAAGGGACTTGATCCTGTTACAGGACTCTTATTCGGGTTGGCACTTGGAATGACAACAAAAAAATCACGACAACTTGTAATCACGAAAGATTATGCCGGGACTCTTCTCAAACTCAAGATCCTTATAACTCAACTACTTGTAATAATCAACAAAAAAAACAGCAAAACCATCAGAATCACACAAATAAATTCAACAATCCAAAACTATCAAAAAACCAAAACAAACGCACGAACAGAAAAACGAAATCGGATTGGAATGACGGCGATCACTTGCTGCTCTTAGTTGGAGATGGCGGCTGTAATATACTGGTTGAGGATCTGCTGGTTTTGTGGGGGTGGTGAAGGGCAGAGGCCGCGGTGGGTCCGATGTAGGCAGAGAGCTTCTCCAATCGCCGCTAGTCGCCGCTCGTCGCCCATCGCCCATCGCCACTCGTCGTCACCAGTCGCCGCCCGTTGCCGCCCATCGCCCGTCACCGCCCATCTCCCGTTGCTGCCTGTCGCCCATTGCCCGTCGATGGTCCCCCACTAGTAGCCGCCGCAGCCATTCCTTCCCGGGGAAGGCTTCCCCCAATACAGAATACGACCATACCCTAATCAAGCTCAAGCTCGAGCTCGATTTTTCTTTTTATACGAGCTCGGGTCGAGCTCGATTTTTCGTTTTTTAATTAACCCAACTCAAAACTCGAAATTATAAAAATCCGACTCGGACCGATTAAAACTCGAACCGATTAAAATTATTAACGAGCCGGTCACGAGTTTTGGAAAACTCGACTCGGACCGGCCCGTGAACAGCCCTATGGAGGAGGGCCGATGCGGGCATCGTTGGGGAGGGCAACGTACGGTGATGGCCACGGAGACTGCCGGAGGAGAGTTGGGAGAGCAGGCGGCGGCGGTGGAGGGATCGCCGGCTAGGCGAGCGAAGGAGGTGGAGCATAATTCACATCGCTTATTTTTTTAGGGGAGTTCGGAGGAGGAGAAGTTAGGGTGTCCGATGTACAAGAAATGGAAGGCGGCAAAATATTGTGCCCACTATGATTGGTGTTACATGCGGATAATCATATCAGGCCCACCGGATAATTTCTCAGGTTGCTTCCTTGTCGTCAAATTGTACAAAAAAAAAAAAGTAAAATCTGAAGATAAATTTTTTTTTACGTTTGGTTGTCCAAAATTTTACTAAAATAAATTTATACAAAAATTTTATAATATAATTTTTTTTCTAAAATATAAAAGAAATTAGAATAAATTTTAGGAGGGACACGTTGGAAAAATATTTCATTTTAATCTCATTTTCCTATTATCCAATCATATAAGGAAAAACTTTAAAAGTTTCATGTCATTCAATTTAATTATATTCCCATTTTTTTATGAAATTATTTTTTTCATTTATGCTATTTTTCATGCCAACCAAATTGTATTAAACCTAATTTTTAACATACAAAATGTCTAAATTATCGTCATTATAAGCGTATCTCTAATGCACACACATAATATACAAATATAGGAGAATAAACATGATGAGCTGGATCGATATTTGTATCTATACATAATTGAAATTAAAAATTCATACTTACATGTGTAACCAAAATTCATATTTACATGTGTAGCCATTAAGTACCTCTCACCACAAGTTACTAAAAAGTTTATACTAAAACTTGTAAATTATAGAAAGATAAACTACTAAGTAATGAGAATCTTCATCCCTTAGCTCTAAAGATCACTAATCCGTGTATGTGCAAACATTCTCCCTCATACCAAATACAATACTAATTTTTAGAATAAGATAAGAAATAAGAAAAATAATGATTAAATTGTAATTTAACTAATGTACAAATACCATTTATAAACATAACATTCATAACAGCATGAACCAAAACTTAATAACTTGTACTTGCATATAACTAAGCATTGACATAACTAAAATGACTTAACATACCATAGCAACTAGATAATTGATCAACTAATAAACAAATTAACACTACTCATGCAACTTACTAGTAAGTCCTAGTAGGTTAACATTAAAACATAGTTTAACATAACAATATAATTATCAAAATCTTGTTGCAGCTGAACTTTTGCAACCCTAAATAATTTTAATGTACTTCCTTTATTTATTTTTGTAACTGTGAGATCCATCAATTTAGTCTCACATCTAATACCTATTAAAATAAGATCATGTTTATAAATAAAAATGAATTATAGATATTCAACTTAATTAACTATTTTTGAAGAAATGATTTAGGTATATTATGTTATACTTTGAGTTGGGTTGTTACATTTTAGACTGAATCATTACACATGTTATCCGAGCAGCTTGGTTCCATGTTAGATGATACATTAGACTAAAGATGTTAGCTAGGCTACTAGTCATAGGCCAAAGAAGTCACTTGGACTAGGGCTAGCAATGGGTTAGATGTTATCTGAGCAACCTAGTATTATGTGAGATGATAGGCTGGACTAAGGATATTGGCTAAGTAACTAGTCATGGGCCAAATAAGTCACCTGGATTGGGGCTAGCAATGGGTTAAGTGTAAGAATTTCAAAGACGAAATATTTTGAGGTGGATGAATTGTGAGATCCCTCAATTTAGTCCCATGTTTAATACCTATTGAGGTAAGACCATATTTATAAGTGAGAATGAACTATAGTTCTTCAAGTTATTAAGGCTCATTATATTGCACTTTAGGCTAGGTCATTATAGTAACTTAGGAAAACATCTATTTATCCAACCTTTGTGACATTTAACATGATTAATTGGGGTCCAACCTTTGTGACTTTTTAAACATGACTATGGCCAAACCTTAGCCCTTAGACTCATTATCTATGGCTCAACTTATGTAGACCAAGTCTTAATACACACTATGTTCATTACCCAACTTTTGTGGCATGAGGACAGAAATACACATAGAAGGCATGATTAAGAAAATGTCCTATTTAAACTTATGGCTCAACCTTTGTAGTCATGTGCCTCTCCTTTGTAGCTCGGAGGCTTGCTTTTGTAGCCAATGGCTCACCTTTGCAGTCGGGTGGAGCTTAAGATCTTTGCTCTATAGTTCTTGACAGGGGATCTCTGCCAAAACCTATAAAATGATTGAAATAAGTAGCCTTAATTATAAAACTAGGGCCGTTTACCCGTGGGTTCGAGTCAGTTCTTGATAGCAGATCTCTGCCAAAACCTATAAAATGGTTAAATACATGGGAACTACTAATGATCACTAGCGATGTCAAGATAGCAGCCTTAACTGGGCCATTTACCAGTGGGCTCGAGTAGGTTCGTCCTTTACCTTGATATGGTTAGTTAGTGCCAACCCTTCTTACCGTAGTTCGAGTATGGTATGATGTATGCTTGCTCAACTCTAGCCTCCATCGGCATTTGGTAACTCGTTCAAATGCTACGTGTCCAACCTTTTCATGATTGGTTTGGTCAAGTCAAGTCTATTTAGATGTTAGGACAGAGACTCTCGTGAGTCTAGTTACTTGTCATGTGTTCAGAACCTCTTTCAGATGATCCTATCCCTTGTGGTACCTATAGCACAATTATTGATGTCTCCTTGATCACCTTAAGGTGGAAGTCCTAAATGCAAGAACAATTCTTGAGGTCTCCTTGATCACCTTTAGGGTGGAAATCCTAAATGTGAGCACAATTATTGAGGCCTCCTTTATCACCTTAGGGTGGAAATCCTAAATGCGAGCAACCTATGCTGAGCGGTGCCCTCCCAACACTCTTGTGCCAACCTTGATTTGGGTTAGGGTTTCAGATAAAGGCGCATGGGCACTACACCAATGCCCTTGTGCCTAGAAGTTTCACTTGGATTTGCGTGCAGCTCAGTTTAGCAGACACACGTGGTCTGGTTTTCTGACTTTTTGTTGTTCGACATGCAGAGGCCACTGCGCCTTTGCTTTGAGCCCTTTTCCCTTTTCCATAAATTCTCCTATTCCCTCTTGGCTCCCACTCTTCAACACCAACCCTCCTTCACGTCCTCTAGCCACTCCAAGCTTGGCCAAGACCCTAGAGACCTCTCCTAGGAACCAGTAGAAGTTATTATCCTTCCTTTTTTACTTCCTTTTTTACTTTCTCTTTTATTTTATGCTTTAGTTCATGTGGTTGTAATGACCTAGCCAAAAATGCAATATCGTGGGCCTAACCGGCTCAGGTATTACTCAAAAATATAACTAACCAGCCCGGGTGTTACTTAAAATGGTACATGAACAAATAAGCCTAGAATTTATAACTTATCAAAATAACTCATATTTCATACACCAATATATAAAATAACCGTCCCACAGTCTTAGACCATTTTCTATAGCCACATTTATAATACAAGAAAATAAAAAGAAAGCCCACTTATTATCCGTTCGCTAGACCTGAGTCGGTGGAAGAACCACCCAATAGTCTTTTATTCTTTGATCCAACATTGCTAACATGCTGAGGCAATTCCGCATTAGTGATTAAAATACTAAGCCGTATAATTAAATAAAATAAGTCAATAAAAACCCCATCAATATCTTTCAGTTCAGTCTAAGATTATGGGTTGTCAGGTCCATTACGACATGTCTATTATTGGCTGTCAGGTCCATTCTGGCATGTCCATTATTGGCTATCAGGTCCGTTCTGACATGTCCAGATGTCAGGTCCATTATGACATTATTGGGCTGTCAGGTCCATTCTGATATGTCCGTTACTAACTATCAAGTTCATTCTGCCATGTCCAGCGGTCAGGTCCATTTTGACATTATTAGGCTATAAAACCCCATTTTCCGGTTAGGGTTTTACCCGTTTTGATTTTTACCCTATTTGGGTCAGTATCGAGTTGGTTCGAGTGAGATTGAGCCAAACTAGTTTCAGATTATGATTATGGGCCCAGTGGCCGTATGAGCATGTTATAGTGGCTGATTATGTGAAACATGCAGATAATAAGATTACGAGTTATCAGTGTATACTGAGGTATACAGATTTGTTTGTATATGTTAGACAGGATTTTAGGCCTAGATTTAGGCCATTGCGGCGTTTAGTATCCGTTTTGGATTTTATGGGTACATCATTTGCATGCATCATAGGAATTTTAGATCACTCGATTTATGCCCCTGTGGGCCCAATTTGATTGAGTTTAGTATTCGAGGCTCATTTAGCCTTCTTACCTTGATTCCCTCCTATAGAGTCAATTTCAGGGCTCGAGTTAGTTTCGAGTTCGGAAGGTCTCGATCCGAACTTTCCGTCCATATCTATGATGTATATACCCATAGGTGGTTCCCACTGTCACGAGTTGTTGGATGACCAGATCATGCCACGTGGCGAGATCTCAGCCGCCCACTCAGCTTTATCTTCACGCATTGGTTTCCATCAGTTTCTATGATTTTGAAATATTTCACTATTACGCCGCCGCCACTTCGACTCGCCGCCAGCGACACCCCAACCCGCCTCCGGCTACACCATCGGTACGACGGTGACCACCTCGCCGCCGGCTATCAGTTCGTACCCACCATCAGCACCGGAGCCGCCGCAGTCGTCGCCGGCGACAATGATTTTTGCTGTCGGTTTCCACTGCCACCGCCACCAATCGGGCCGTTTTTCGGCGACGGCGAGCCACCACCGGCCAATCCGACCATCCCCACTACTTCATCTCACCAAGATCTACATTTTGAGACAACCCACGATGACCACCACGACCGCAATCTCCGACGGCAACGTCGCCGCACCCGGCGGCGACACCGCGCCTTTTCGGCCGATCGCCACCACCATGACGTTCCCCATCATCTCCTCTCTCAATC
>JAVDBV010061645.1:0-17343 GCA_032619315.1 Piper longum
AGAGGTAAAAATTTTATTTAAATTCTGGCAACGGGAAGCAAAAATAAGAACAAAATAAAAATAGAGGAAAAGAACTTTAGTAGAGAACTCGAGTAGTTACGTCCAAAAGCTGGGACAATAATTAATGATATACAAATTCTTAAAACCCATTTTTTAGAGCTCATATTTATGCCAACTCCTAATAGCAAAAACTATAGATATCCAAACCATCAGTTCCAAAGTTTATATTTTTTCAATCCATTTAACGTCCTGTCTTAGATAATACAAGAAACGATCCAACTTCAAACATATTAGTCCGGTTGTGGTACTTAATAAAAACTTAAATTTGAACTATTGAGACAATTTGGATTGTGTACATGAGAAACGTGCATTGCAACAAAAAAATGATGTGAGTAGTGAAGTTGATCAAATTGTTAGTAGCTGTTAATTGAGCTCCAAAATTCCTCATTTCGTGATGAACAAATCGGTCGAGGTATTATCTCATTTCTGAGGTAATTAAATTGTAGAAAAGCCTTAAAAAACGACAGTTCTCATCACACTTTCATCAAATGCAAGCAAGAAATCAATAGGAGAAAACCAGAAACTGCAAAATTCTCCGTGGAAGCTCGTTTATATTTAAGAGTAGCTTAAAAAAAAAGGGTTAATTCATTTCAATGTAAAAGATTCATTTATGAGTGAGCTACGATTAACAATCAGCAACAGCTAAAAAGATGACTATATTTGTGGTTTGCGATGATCTTTCCGACTATTCTATGCAAAACCTACCTCTTTCATTAAGTTTTTTTTGCCACAATTTTTTTTCAGGCAAAAGCTCAAAAAAAGACCGAGAATTCTCATCGATGAACATGTACAAACAAAAGCAAATATTATGTACACAATACACATATAATAACAACAACACGGCTATATAAAACTTGCTCCTGTTTCCTCAACGGTTTGGGTGTAGAACCAAGATATCAAATCTCAAATAAAGCAGCCAGCTCTTTGCTATGTTGTCAGTTCAGGAACCGCCTACAATTCTTTGACCTGCAATAACATGGTATTTTCTTTCCTTCATCTTCATGATTAAAATGATAATCATATGTTATCTCCTCCCCCGGATTGATATCCCTATCTGCAAAAAAAATAACCTGCAAAAGGAACAAAGATGGCCGTAAAATAATTGTGGGCCAAGATGCTTTGCGATGAAGAAGCCAAACTTTTAAGATTTGGATTGTTTGCAACACATGTATGGATGAACTTAGCCTAAGAAGGTTCTCTCGAGAAAAAATGTTATGTGTTGAGTTGGTGCCATGCAGTGCATGAAATAGCTGAGCTGAAAATGATGCTCTGGAACTTATCTACACGATATACACATGGCTTGGAGATTACCTTCTTTTCATTCCGAACAGAGATTATTCTAGCAACACAATTTGGCTGATCACAAGGATAATACAAAAAGTGTCAGTGGAAAGTTAGTAATCAGTCATATGAAACAACAGATATTAAATAGAACGCAGTACCAGGCACGAGTGGTTCACAAACCGAGCAATTCCACCCGCAAGGGTGGAATCAACAATATGCTCTTTATCAACTCTAAAAAAGTAGCAAGCGCTTTCGTATAGCAGCTTTCTACCAGATTGATATTCTCTCTCTCGTTTATCAGCAACCCGGAGTCCTACTACTTCACCAACATACTCAACAACCTATAACACAGTACCAAAAAAAAAAAACAGCATAGATGAAGATACCTAGCTCAGGGATATCCATGAATAAATAATGGATGCAGGTCCAAGGGAGAGAAAGAACATACAATTCCCCCACGGGAAATGAATTGGGATGTGTAAAGTCCAAGTGCATGGATACCAGACTTGTAAACCACTAACTTCTGCCATCCCTTTGCCTGTTTGTAGCGGGCATACTCTTTCTGCCCAAAACAGGATACATTCAGTCATTTAATGAGAGAAGCTGTGTCTTAGAAGTTGCACTCCCCTACAGTTAAATTTTGTTTACAGTGCCACACATTAGAACAAAACTCTTCAATATTCAGTCACGCTATCTTAACTCACTAAAGTACATTCATAGCCATTATTCATGCATTCAAACATAAATCCATAACTAGTATATTTCAAATTTATAGAAAAAACCCATCAAAATCCAAAGCACTTCTTACCAGCACAGCTTTATTGCTAGGAATAATATTGTATTTGCAGCCCGACAATTGACACATTTAGAGCGTGCCAGTATGAATATAGTAAATGCACACTAGTTTATTTTATATCCTAAAATTTTAATAATAAAGTATCAAACTTTCATAGAAACTGAGTGACCATAAATTTCACAGAACATCAACAGATAAAGAATTAAAGGTAATGTAAACCACCTTTTGAGGGGAGAAGTGTAGTTTACCCTATTAAATTCATAGGTTGATTATCTTAAAAAATTGAATTTCATTAATAAACTTAAAATTATTCACTGCATCTAACATACCCGACAATCAAACTCAGTATCTGAAATAAGTGGCTTGATCATTTTTCCTCTAACGCATGATTTTTGGCCATTGATGTGGACCCACGCATTAATCTGCTCCTCAGGAACAAGACCAACAGTTTTGCTGGATGCAGCAATAATATCATACCTTGTTAAATCACCAGCTTTCCGCTCCTTGTATCCCTAAAATTTGTAAAAACCAACACAATGTACTCGGGGATTTGAGATTATATGTTCAAAGCCAATGTTAGTAAAAGGAATTGAGTGAAGAAAAGGAAAGGACTAATTATCACTGGTGCCTACATCATTGCTTATATCTCAAATGTGAAACATACCACACAAGGCCATAAACAACGATAAAAAATAACAAACATAAATGCAAAATAAAGTGAACATACCTCTGTGCGTGCACAAGTAGGTCTGTCTTCAAGGGATACATCCCTTTTTACATAATGAGAATATGAATGGGAAGAGCTATTTCTTGCATGACTAAGACATATTCCATAAAATCCAACTTTTTCATCATAAATACCTTCGATTTCACTTTGAAGTAAACCCTAAAAGGGCACAAGTAAATGGATATTTTAAAAAGAGAACCCATTACAGAAAAATGCTTAAAGTAGAACGCAGTATAATGATAAGAATAAAGGTTTCCAATAGTAAAGTTATTTGTCATATTATCTTTCAAAACCATATAGGCAACTAAATAGGAGCTAGGTATGAGATGCCGAAACCAACCTTCTGGTGTGCACACCAAGCATGAAACATGACAGAGCAGTTCAGAACACGGCATTTTATGCATGAACCTCCAGGACGGTTACAAATGGAGCAAACCTAAAAGATGCACAGCCAATGGTTATAAAGAAAGCTCTTGGAGAACGTAAATAATAGAATCGTGCTTGCCATGTTGGAGTTTTCTATGATTCATATGGAGAAAAATTGCAGAATAAACTATATCTAAAATGAATTCCAACAAAATAATTGCAACAAACAATTTAGGCTTAAAAGAAACCACATAAACAGACAATCTAAAAGGTACGCTTTGCAATTTTTTTTAGACCTAGAAAATTCATACGACATCACAGCTCAGCCAACAAGTACTTGCTCAAACCATTGTGTCTTATCTGCCAAAAGAGAAACATAATGGCCTATATCTTATTCCAATTATTCACTCAATAATAAATTTACCCGTGATTAGGATATTTGAAATATTGACACATATCTACTAAGAAAAAAAATGCAGTCTTGAGCATGAGTATTCACTGACAACTCAGAAAGAAAACCAGGTAATACCTATGGGATTTTTCTTGTTTATAGACTACTAAAAACTTATTACTAGTGTTTTCACAATATTTATTAGTCATAAATGTTAACTTTTTCATCATAATTTTCTCATTAAAATATCAAATCAGTTTGAAACCCTTTTTAACACAGAGAAGCAGATCACTACGCCAAGTAGATGCTCACCACATCTTTTGCACAAGGGGAAGCACCAGATACATCAAAAGCACTCATTGTATGAACATTAGTACAGCGTGTCCCAGGGGTCCACAGCCCACAAACCATGTGCACCCACTGTTTGACAGTGGAATCGAGTACTCCGGCAGTTATGGTATTTTCAACATTGAAATGAAAGGTTAAGGCCCTTCCCTCAGTCTTCTTATTAGTGTCTAATTTTGCGTTCTTGGAACAAAAGAAGCTGATCTTGGCCCCTGTTTTGCATTCTTCTCCAACTGAAGATACTTCACCAACTGATGTTGCTCTAAAGAGACCCAAATCCTCATTCCAAGTGTTAGAAACAGCACTAACCGTCCATGCATTTAATAGACCCTTCACAGTGTTGTTGCTCCGCACTGCTCGTGTCATGGCACCACCTCCATAGCCACACAAAACACATGCCTGAGGCAGATGTAACATGTGTCAAATTAATCAAATGTAAGCATAAAATTCCTGTACACATAATATGTGTTCAATGTGCACTAACCTGATCTAAATAACAACACAATCACAGCATAAGTATGCAAGAGGCAAGATTTAATTGGAAGAAAGAAAATTTCAAATTTACATGTTATTATCCCTATCAAAACTAAAAATCAGGCATATGCTCATGACCCCATATGCTGAGATAAGAAGCGGTATGACAATGGGGCAGACATTACCTTACTTGATATATCGAAAAAATGGGATAATATTACTTAACCATGGTTAACTGAACCTGTGAAACAAATTTGAAGAAAAATACTTCATTGTGAAGACAAAAAATACAATAATGCCCCCTTCAAGAATGTGCAAAAGATAATGAAGCCTAATCATAATGTTACTACGTAAATGAGGCAAAAATTACGATCACAAAAAACAATATTTATAGTTAGGGCATATTTGTGGTTTTATCTGTTTAAAAAACGTCTAAAACAGAGCTTAAATTATTATATGGAAGTAAATCTTTGGGACAGAGCTTAACAATGACATTAGTTTTATGGGACAGGCTTGCACGTATTATCTTTACCCTTTTCTCCATAAGTGGTGTTTCATGTATGTGTTCTCTTCACAGAATGCTATGAAAATACGTTAAAACAAAGTTGGTTGATGACCAAATCATTCATAACAATTGGAAGGAATTTTTAATTAAATAGTAATGTCGTGCTTGCAATGTGAAGATGCAAGAGTAGATGTGAAATAAAAAACCACAATATGTGATCAAACAAATCTAATATGTACGTGTAGTGTAATAAAACACACAATAAACCATTTAAGGTGGTTGAACTTGGAGAAAAAGTCTTCAAACCCAAATGTTTTATGTCAGAGGATTGGAGAGAATAAGAGATATAAAGAAAATTAATTATCAAGTGGAATGGCTGACTATGACCCTTGTCTCTGAATTTCAATCATTTGGCACTTTTTGATAAAATAAATATTTTACACAGCATCATCTCAGCAGATACACTTGCTGTTTTCCCAGTAGAACATTGTTGTGCATTAAAGAACACAGCAAAAAATTGGCATTAGGGCTCAGGAGTACTAACCATATCCTTAGAATTGGCCCTGCATGGTCTGCAACACCAGTTGCCCTTTGGAACTTTATGAACGCCATAGCAGGCTTGGTGAACCTGTTCAAAGAGTCGTCAATACCAAATAAAAAAGGGATATCTAATAACATAAAGGTTGTTTACAGGATTTTTGCGTACTCTAATAAAACAACTGCTACATTTTAGTAGGCGATTTATTTCTACTTCCCGTAAGTTCCCACAGACACAGCAGGATGTATATGACTTCAAAACAGGTCCGTGAGCTACTTCGACAATGGAAAATCTGCAAGCAACTCCAAAAAAAAAAATCCCATTTTGTAATTTTCAGTCAATATAATCCACTGAAAATATCTAGTAAGATGAGGCAATACGTGATTAAGAAAACCAGATACAATAATATAACTTGGCTTTGGACATGAATAACAGGATGCCCGTATGAGGTCCCAAAGATGTTCATTTGCATACTTGTTTGCATATCTACCTCAATGTCTGAATGTGAGTGTGCATATGTAAGAAGTGACAGTCAGCAACAATCTATTAACTTACTAACATAAATGTAATGATATTAGAAAACGGCAATACAATTATCAATTTAGTGAAAGAAATGCTTACTCCGTGGCATTTATGCTATCTGCTAAATGCTCGGAATGATGATCAATGCTTCTTAGCAAACAACAGGCATTTGATTTTGGATTATTTGATAGCAAGGACTCAAAATCCTTCTCCAAAGGCCTTACTTCAGAATGTTTTGGTGGCTCAACTGTATGCACATGAATAAAATGATGGCTTTAAGACTTGGAAGAATTGTAGTTAATGAGAACAAAATACAACGTGAACTTAACAAGGTCCCACTTTTTGAAATCATCGATATCATGAAAAGAAAAGTACATGTGGATTATCAATTTAAAGATGTATGGGACTCTCAACTTCCCTACTAATAATAGCATGGCCTTTTTGGAACAACTGTTGTAGGATGTGTTTCTTTGAAATAAGAAAAATAACAACTATTTAATCCAATTTAAAAGTAAGAAAGAACCACTGTCAGCAGCCATAGAGAAAAGTTCAGCACATTAAAATTTTGAGCAAATACCTTCAACAGCCGGTTGACTCAAGGTACGCTTTTGCATTTTCTTAAACTGAGAGTTCAACTTCTTAACAGAAGTTTTGCGGCATCTGCTAGATTCTTTTACTTTTTGGTCCACATTACAATGACCCTCATTCCTCTGAAGTTCATATGATAGATCAAGGTTTTCACAACTCTCATTCCTCCCAGTTCTAGTAGAAGGCATTTGACCTTTAGGTGGACATTTTGAAATTGAACAGATTTCAGTAACCTTCTCCTTTTCTGAAAGAGGAGGCTTTGCAGAAGGCACATGATTCTTGCCCAACGACAGGGGATTCATGTACACAGTAGAACAAAATTCACCCTTGGAGTCATGCTCAACTATCTCACACCTTTTTGCAACCTTGAGAATAGATGAAAGGGAAACAATTTTTAAACGTTTTGCGTGTCCTTCAAAATGCTTTTCATTGGAAATAATGCCTAATCTTCCACAAACTACAGGCCTCAGCTTCTCCCTACAAGCATCACCTTCATTTTGGTTTTCATCACAATGCATGCTTCTTCTATCTGAACTCAAGCTCCAATTCATATGATTCTGCGGTAGTTTTTTTTTTGTAACAGTTGAACTTATCAATTCCTGGCAAAAATCAGCCTTGTTTCCACAATTACTTTTATTGTCTTCAGAAAATTTCCTCTTCTTAAAATTAGTAATGGAAGATAGTGGAGCAGATAATACTTGTTCAAGATTTACTGCTTCGTGAGAAGATTCATAGCCTTCCTTCAGTCTCCTCAAGTCACGTTTTGGAGATACATCAAAACATCCTGTGTTACATGAATCATGATCAACTAAATGGGCAGATGAATCTATTTTCTTCCACTTCGTGCTCCTTATTTTCTTTCTTTCTTCAGTGTCCCCCTCAAGTAGAGAAATATTGTCCCCTGAACCACAAGTAGGCTTCACCAAGTCCGATTCATGAGTTGAGGGCTTTGACATAGCAAATGAAGGAACCAGTTTCAAGGCATTAGTGCATTCATTCTCATCAGATGAACTATATCTCCCTGTTTCAGACATCTCATCGACTAAATTTCCAATAATGGACTCACCACATCCATCATGTAGGGCAGAAGAGTCCTTGTGCACAGAAATCTCAGTAATGGCAGGAGCAAAACTTCCTGGGCAATCAGATAGTGGTTTTTCTTTCAATAATTCAATATTCGCACCAGGTTCCTTGAGTTCTATTCTAATTTTGGACATATGACTTTCATGAGATTGCTTTGTTCCCAAAGTCTCTGCCCTCTTTTCACGGGTCACATCTTTCTGTGGGACATCTTTCCACTGAAAAGGAGAATTGTTCTTTGAGTAGATATGCAGATTTAACAAATTCTCACTTCGATCAGAATGAAGTTCATTGCCCATCGTGAAGGCTTTTCCATTCACAATTTTATCATGGCCTTCAAGAAAGACTCTCTGATTTGGAATACAGTTATGAATACGAGGCAGACAATTGGGGTGGCCACCATGGCAACAAACACAAGAAACAAGGTGATTTAGCTGCACTTCATCATGACTTATATGTGCAATATTACCAGGTACATTGCTATCTCTAATTTGAAAAGAGCTGCACACAGAGACCAAGAAGCACTCAAGTATACAAATGATACTTTTTACAATTAAGAATGAGTAGCTGCACAACTTTTAGCAAACCAAATGCATCTAAATCGATTGTCGAATTCAAGATATCCAAAAGGGTCTATAAGTACATTCACAAGAAGTTTAATTATAAAAGAGAACTCCTTTATTACAATCACATTGTAGCCAAGAATCATATGAAATTCACAAGAATTCTGATGTAAGTTCAAAAGTAAAGTCTGCCCTCATAATGTACCACTCTATTTAATTCAGAAAAGCTAAATGCAGTTTGCAAAAAGTAAATAAACCATCAATAGTTGGATTATATAGCAGAAATTACAGCTAAAAACATCAAGCAGTAAAACAATTTCCGTGAAGGCTACCTTATTCAAAGAAGCCTAATATATTTCAATATGAGATAAAATTTAAAAATTAAAATTAAAATTAAAAAAAGATTACCTCAGTAAAGACTGTTTGGGGGCACCACCACTGATTTGTCTTGATCCAGATGAGAACTGCAGAACAGGGGCTGGGCAATGACAGCAAACACCATTATCTGTACATCAAGCAAAAAATCCCAGAATTAGATTTAGAAATCTTACACTAATAGCCATCTTTGTTTGCAACTGCATTATCAAGAAAGCTATTCAAATAAACAAATAATTAATCCACTCATCAATAAATTGATTAAATAAGTACAACAACGACCAAATATAATCTATAACATAGCATATACTAAAAATAAAAGGAATTTAAATCAAAAAGATTGTTTCTTTAATTAAAAACTACAAGGAATATCCAGGAGAAGAAAAGGGATAGAGCATAGTAGTAGACAAAAACATCTTCACGCCAGCAAATGAAGCTTGTTCAGTGCAGTTCCGTGAGAACCACTTGTGACAAAAATGAAGGGAAGGTTCAACACATTTATAGTGGTTTAATATCTCTCCTGTTTCTTATCAGATTAAATTATGCCACTACTGAAAGGATATATTTTATGGTGATAGAGGAAAATCCCGAACCAGGATTGAGGTTCCAAAAGCCTGACTGAAAGCTCAACAATAAATGAAAAACAACTAAGTTTAGCTTACAATTTAGTCAAATGGAGCAGGTCTAAAACGCTAAATTCATCTTTAGGTTTAGCCACCATTCACGGAAGTAGCATGTAATCATCATGCTCTTAGAATCCAAATCACTAGATTTAATAGCTCCACATCCAATTTATGCCGCCATTATCCCTGGACCTTTCCTTTTCCTGTATTTTGCAATAATAATTGTTTGTGCAGAAGTCTCAGATCTTATCTATTTATGAATAATAACATAATTTATTAGAATATTTTACTTTCTTATAACTATACAATTATTGATACCACAGATGCCTTTACCAAATCTATGGCAAATTGACATTTAATACCATCTTAGTGTTTTGGAGAGAAAAAACCATGAAATACTTAATAGACAAACAAAGAACATATAACACTATAAATGAGCTTACTAGTAACATTTTGAGACTTGTTACTCGAACAATGGTTGCAGCAGATGGGTAACTGCAGCCGTGCAGGATCAGGATAAACTGTTGTATTAATCTGACATGAAGATTGTAATTGCCTTTCGATAAAGTCAGTTGAACCCAAGCATGTTTCTGTGTGGCGCTTGTCGCATAAGTTTGTCTGATATGAGTGAGCAGATAACAGATGAATTGGCTTGCCCAGCTTTGAAGATTCAATATCATTTTTAGAAGAAAGTGCTCCCACGCTCTCATCCAACAACTGCCCGCCAACAGTAAACTCATTCTTATTTGACGTAGATTGCAACTTCTTCAAGAAACTGCACATAGTTGTGATTGATGGTGACAAGAAACTAGGTTCAGAGGAATTTCTAGAACAACCCAAGAGTTCTGTCAGATCGCAAGACAAATTTGCATTAATGCCTTGTGGACGAGAAACTGTCTGCTTCACATGGTCATGAGTATTTGCCGGTGTGTGAATGGCTCCTTCAATCTGCTTATTGTGAAATAAAAAATTTGGCATTGGAGATACATAAGACATACTTTGGCCATTAGAGCTAATCCCATTATCCATTTCCAAATTATTAGATAGATGGAGCATGCTTAAGCTTTTGAGGGATCTATCTGCTCCTTCTGGCAATAAGTGTGCGTGTGAAACTCTTTCATTATGCACACCAGTAGAAGGAATTGCACAAGCTGAATCATGGCAATTGTTACTTAAGCCATAGTGTGTGACACCATGCCCAATGGCAGACCCTCCTAAAGAAGGAATCTGTTGAAGGTAGACGGGAGCAATTGACCTCTTGGAAGTATCAGCATTGCTCATTTGCTCAATTGTAGCTGTTTCCATAATATTGCTATTTGTAAGATCCCTGCGCATGTGGCTAAGTGGAATTTCCTTTCCCCCTTTATGTGAGACTGGCATGCCTGAAGGGCCAAACAAAATGTTTGATGAAGTCTTGGAAGAGTCCAGATGAACAGCTGAATCGAACACGGAAAAGGATGCTACAAAATAAGCAAGACAAAGAGTTCATACCTGATTTCTGTAACTAAGCATGCTGTCTAATATATTTTGTCCTTACCCTGGATCTTAAATAAAATTTGAAGTAAAATTTAGAAAAATTTGAAACAAAAGAAATTCCCAACTAAATCAATCATACTGTTGATAGCCAAGTATGTGGTTGTCTGATAATAAAATTCCATCTCAGATATAGATATCAGGCAGTGTTAAAATTTAAGTAAACCTGACGCCCTTAAGGTATTAGGGGAAAGAATATAGATCTCTTACATGTCTGGTTGATAGCCAGAGTCGACTTCTGAGGATTGCATGACTGATTAAATGGTTGAAAGCATGACTGTTTCGCACTTGCAAGTGAGTGGCTAGGCTGCCCAAGAGTCAACTCAACGTTTGAAGCAATGACATTGCTGCCAAAAAAGTAACCATTCCTTGAACTAGCTCCAGGAACAGTTGAGTCTGAACCAGAAAACTTCACATTACTTGAAGTCAAATCAAAATTGAACAGAGGGCTTTCTTTCTTAAAAAGGTTCATAGAATTGGCCACATTTTCATGCCCTCTGTATTGTTGACTATCATTCAGAGTATCTTTAAAAAACTTGAGGGTGCCCTGAATGCCATTTGAATTACCAGGAATGGCCTGGAAATTATTAGGCCCACATAAAGAGTTATTGATTTGGAATGTATCACTCCTCTGTGTAGATGAAATTCTTTCAACAGGAAGGTTGTTGGCCAAGTTAACTGCACCCAAGAATTTTACAGACTTTGGTAAACCATCCAATAAATCAGTAGTCTGAACAGCACTGGACTTATTTAACATGCATGGTGAAGCCGAAGAAGAGTGGTTTATTAAGTGGCTGGGAGAAGAACTATCATAGAGATCCCATCCACTGTTGTCATCTGGAAGCCTTATCTAAATACACATAGACAAATTTAGAACCTCAAAGACAATAAATCTTTTGGTAAAAAATAAACAGAGACATAACATACCAATTATGTTTATAGATCCCTTGGAGTATTTTTTAAAAGAAATCTACAACAAATGAACTTCTAATAGCAAAAACAAAGATCAAACCAACTCAAGATTTGAAAAGGCTGATTTGCTAGACAGTAAAAAAAAAAAATTTAAAACTGGCCAAGCACGGCCTAGAAAACACAGCTAATAAGAAGCCAAAGATAAATATGAATACGAATCGGGCAATCAAGAAGTCAAAGAGATAAGAAATCAAGATCTATTTATTTCTTACACTCTTACAGGAACTCAGAAATTCCAATAAATTACTCAACAGAGGCATTGAAACAGAGAGCACTGAATTCATTAAAGGTTGGAAAACAAAGAAGTAAAAACAAACAGATTAACCAGTTACTCCTCACAATTAAAACACAGGGCGTCAACGCTTAAATAAAACAAGAGTTGAACAAAGAAACTACATATTATTACCAAACTCTTATCAGACATTATTAATGCCTAAGAAGATCATGCCATCTGCAGATGGAGATGAATTCATTTTTCAATTTTTCCACACACGAATTTGTTAACTTAATTAAATTCTCTCTTCTTCTAGGTAATACACCAAGCAAAATTAGCTTAACTCAAGGTCCATGAGCAGTCTCTAACCTACTAACTCAATGATCACCTCTCAACCAAATACAAACGAGACAAAAAAATTCTATCTCACCCCAATCTCGGAAAAATATATCTTCCTCCACAACGCAATGTTCTCACCAGTCTCCATGCATACAGCCTCGCCAGGGTTGGCAGTAGGCAACCCAGAATGCTGAAAATAAAAATCTTACAGTTAAAAAAATTTCAAAAATATAGCAGCCAACTAAAATGACTAGCTCAAAAATGTCAAGTAAGCCTACAGCTTAACACCATGCAACAAAGCATCCAGCCATAGCAACTACAGACCACATCAAAAAAAGAGTGGTACAAGATCTTTAGTGTCTAACTACACCCGGATAGGACACAAAAGCAAACAAAAAGCTTCATAGCAGCATGCATTTCAGTTGATAACCTTCACGGCAAGGAAATGTCTAAACAAAAGTATACATAAAGCTTGTTTGTTTGATGGGGCCTTATTGAGCTCCATTAGGCATACAACCGAAACAGAAAGCTACCTCACAAAATTTTGCCACAGACAGAGGCATGTTATGACATACGCAAACGACTATGAGGCAGCCCATGTTATTAAGAAGCAGGTCTCCTCCTGAGGATCAGATAATTGGTACTACTTCAATTAAAGATATGATTCATCTAATAAAGGGAACAAACAGGTAAATAAAAGTAATTAAAAAAATCAACAACTTACTCGTCCTTAAGCAAAATACACGCCCTATTCTTTGCATCATTTTAAATTTTGGATCCGCCGTTTCTTCTGATAATGTCAATCCATCTGATAGGTGGTGCATACCGGAATATAGAGAGCCTCGCTGCCTCATATTTGACAGTTCCTGCCCCACATTATCACAAGGAATGTAATTATTTGCTGTTTCATAAAATGAACAACCTTTGTCACTATTCCTAGTCAAGTTTGCAATTTGACCAGCGGGATTGAGATTAAAAGAAATTTCTTGTCCATTAACCAAGGAGCTATTGAAATGGAAATTTGTAGAAAAATGCAGCCCTTGAGTTCCACCAGCATCGGCAACATGAGATTTTGAGCTTGACATCTGTTGTAACTCAGAATATAATGGCTCTGAGTATTTTAACTCTGGCCCATATGATCTGGTAGACCCAAAGTTAAAACTATTCAAAACAAAAGGGTTCTGAGGGAGTGTAACATCAGTCGATTTAGCTTCTTGCATGTAAGGAGGGAAACCCCAGTGACCTCTGTCCATTTCCATCTGCAATATTGAGGAAAATGATAAAACAAAACAAGCAAACAAAAATAGTCAAAAAATACATCAGCAATGCAGATTATCATAGTGAACAACAGTTTTCTAGCATGGCCTATGATCAAAACGAAATAACAGACTGGCATGCAAAGACAGAGAACCACAATTTCAACAAAATAAGTGCCTGAAACAACAACACCTCAAACAATGCATATGTTTAAAAAAAGGGGCATATAGTGAAAAAGGCACAGCAAAACAAGCATTTCCAGCATGGGATATGCAAATACAAAAGAACCACAATTTCATCGAAATTTCATGCTAACAACGTCACCCATCAAACGGTATCTCAACAGAAACAAAAAAAAAAAGGCATCCATCCCCCAATTCCACCACCAAATGCGAGACATTGCCTATCAAAAAAATCAAAAAAAAAAAAAGCACAGAAGTCAGAGCAAACTACTTCCCCGACTCCAATCGCATTTCTTCCATTCACAGCTCGTAAAACCCCCAAAACCCAACAAAATAAAAAAAGAAGAAATAGTGGAATACAGAAGCCGGCAGCTCCGGCGGCAGCCAAGAGGGAGCGCATTTGGTGCGAGGCCGAGAAGAGTCCATGGCGAGCGAGATCGGGCATTTGGGGCGAGGCGCGAGCGTAGACGACGGGCAAAGAAGCAGAGGATGCTCCCACCTCACAAACCCCGAGGCCACACCCGCCACTGTGCACTGAGTTGAGGAGGTGGGCGGCCATGGCCGTCGGATTTCTCGGAGCAAAAATCGGAGGGAGTGGGAGAGGTGGGACCCACGGTGATGGTTCTCCGCTTTCCCCCCACCCCCAGCCTCTACCCTTTTCCAGAGTATGTGTATTCCGGGTCTCGCGCTATCTGTGACACGCGTCCACCGTTGATTGGTTCCGAGGTAGTTCGATAGATTTAGCCATTTTATTATGTAATAATAATAATAATAACAAATTTTTTTACTAAAAATGGGAAATAAAGTAATTGACGAAAAATTATCAAAAAATAGAAATTTTATTGTAACGATAAAATTGACCTCTTAATTAAAAAAAATATTTTTTTAAATAAAAAAGTAGCCACCACATATATTGGCCGCCTTCTGACCCGATATGAGTAGGGGTGATTAATCCAATCGGTCATCATTAATCGGTCAAATTTTAATTTGAGAAAATAAAATATTTTTTTAAAAACACTCCTTGGTTGCTGCCTGTAGCCAAGGGATGGTAGGCTAACCAAATCGAATCTCCAATGCCTGAATTTGCCTAGGGAGGTCCATTCCAGCCTTCCTAGGCCAGTTTGGACGTGATAAACTTTGGCTTCCCTTCCCTCCGCCAAAGTCTATGTCGAAGGCGGTTAAGTTATTTTTTTAAAAGAATCCTGGGTATTAAAGACAATTCATAATATTCCCCTCCCCCTCCTCTTCTTTTTGGCAATTATATAATATTTTCTCACTTTAAAGTAATATCAAAAACTTTTTTCCTATTTTCTATAAAATGCACATTTTGAATATATATGTAAATATTATACTTCTTGGTTAGTAACTAATGGTGAGCATTCAATCTCTTCGAAATTAATTGAACCAAATTGCCTATTTAATGTTCAGTCATCAGAAGTTATAATTGAACCAAAGTGATTGCTAGCCATCATTTGTGGTTTGCTTCAATTCATATATTAATTATTTGGTACATAAATTTTATCATAATTTAGTCAAAATAGGCTTATTTAATCATTTAATCAAAATTATAATGTGTTTTAGCGAACATAATCATATAAAATTTATTTTATATATCAAAACTTTTGGGTCCCTCATCCATTTTCATTAAAAAAAATTCAATAGTCAATTTTTGACTTTTTTTATCATACTAATAATTGGTTTTTTGTATACATGATTACATCTATTTCTATAGAAATTTAATAAAGTGACCTTTTAAATTTCACTCATATTCTTCTATACATGGATAATTCTCTTAATGTTAAACAGGTAACTCTCTTGAGAAATTTTAATATATTTGGCTCATAAAAGGAGAATTTTAGAAAAATTTTTCACTATCTTAAATTCAACTTAGGGATTGTAATCTAAGGTGTAAGGTTGATTCATTTTTTTTTAAATGTATATTATTTTCGTAAATTTTCATTTTTTTTAGAGATGTATTTTTTAGATGTTTTTGGTCTGATTTTTGTTGGTCATAAGAGAGCTTCTTAATTAAAGTTGATCGAATGAGTTGATTTTTTTTCTAAAAATTTCCATCCTTTTTTTTATATCTTGGTGTCTCTTATTTCGTATTATATTTGTTTTCATTTCATCTTGAGGGGAAATATTTTCTTTGGGTTGCTTTGATAGAGCGCCTATTTTCCAACAAGCGGTGTCAGAGCTTTGGTTCTTTCTTTTGTGTTTGTTTTGGTTTTGGGTAGTAACCTTTTGTGTCAAGATGAAAGGTGAGAAATATGTTAAGATGGTTGCCCTTAATGATAAGTTTAATTGGCATCACTAGAAAAGTTGTATGATTGATAATTTATTCACTAAGGATATCCAATTCTTGGTCCTCTTGCATTGTCGAGTTTTAGTCCACCATTGAGTACTACTCCGGTTGTGATTGATGAAAGAAAAGCTCCTTTGATTCCTCCTCCTTTGCCTACTGCAAAGGTTGAGTTGAGTGTCACGGCTGAATGGATCAAAATGGAAAGAAAATACACGACTTTGATAAGAAATGGTTAGAACAGAACATATATAACCATGTGACTAAAGAAAAGATTGCCCAGGTCGGGATAAGCTCTTTTACATGTATGAGAGAGACACTCATGGAACCAAAACCTATTGGTCAGAAGGTTAAGGAATCTTTTGTATAAGGATGAGACAAAGGTCAATGACTACAAAATGAGATGCAAAGTATATTAACTCAATTATCTAATTTGATTATGTCACTTGATGATGCGTTACTTTATTGAAATCTTGGTAACCTTTGGCTATTTCATTGAATAATTTTGACAAGCAGTTAATTTTTAATATGGTTTCAAGTTGTCTCTTGAATGAAGAGGTGATAAAGAAAACATAACAAGTAACATTCTTTGATTCATCTCTAACTTTGGTTGTAAAGCTTTTGAACATGTGTCTAAGGAACTAAGATTTAAGCTTGATGTTAGACCATTTAAATATATATTACTAGGTTATCGGAATGAAAAATTTGGTTTTAGACTTTGGAATCTTAAAGAGAAAAAGATTGTTCGAAGTTGGGATGTGATGTTTTAAGAAAATCAGTTTCAAGAGGACTGGGAATGAAACTACTACCCTAAGTGATTCATAGGATTATGTTGTGAAATTTAAGACTTTATATACTCCTCCAAAGATTGTAAAAGATATTATTTAAGATGTTACTGGATAGATATATGAAGAAGCCAGATGTAACGACCCGCCATTTTTCAATTATTTAATTGGGCCTAGATGGCCGGGTGTTACTAAAAATCAAACCATAAATATGACTCATTCAAAGTAAACTATGTTTTAAACAAGATATAATAATATTTGTCCCACAGTCTTAGACCGTTTCCCATAGCCACATCTATAACTCAAATAAAAATTAAAAAGAAGTCCTCTTATTTATCTTGCTCCATGCTCTGTCAATGGTTTCTTCCACCTAATTTCGTATCTGCACACCTGCGGAGGCAATTCCGCGTTAGTGATTACAACACTAAGTAGTATAATAGATAAAATAAGTCAAGTACATTCCACTAGTTTCCTATGTTCATTTTAATATGCGGTGGAGTGATGCCGCTATACTCCAAAACA